>JAULBZ010001344.1:0-22693 GCA_032360805.1 Neoturris breviconis | reverse complement strand
CCCCCCCCCCCCCCCCCCCCCCCCCCCCCCCCCGCCAGTGAGTAAAGATTTGACAGTGTCTCTGTTCCAATCTACTGGATGCATAAAGAAACGATGACGTCACTTTAATTTATCTCTCGACACCTTATATGAAAATAAGTTTAACCATATGGTTTAACTACGCGAATTTAACATTTTTCTAATCGAAAAAGAAAAGGAAGCAAAACTTGCTGTATATTACACATAAAGAGGAATTAATAAAATTTTATTGGCTCTCTCGATTAGAACAATCTAATCAATAGTCTAACTGATCTCGTCCCACACTCTCTTCCGCAGAGAAATTATAGTCTTCTCTACTGGAAAAGTATAAGGAGTACTCCTTGTAAAATCTTCTTATGTCAATACGATGGCGTTTTAAACATTCTATTTGGGGATTCTTTTTCATGTGGAACAATTTATTATTTATTATTAATTTTTAAAAACAGCAATATCCGGACAATAAAAACAGCTGGCTTTATTTCTGTTGAAGAAAATAATCCTGTTTACGTCAATAACATTGTTATGGCGTCTTTTCTGTAGACTTCGAACAGATTTTCGTCCACTGGTAAGGCAAAAATATATTTGACTAAAATTGAACGCAGTAGTGTAAATTACTGCCGAATCAATCACAAATATCTATATGTATATAGTCCGTATTTATATAAGTATTTTACGCTGTGTAAAAATAATGACAAATAGTTTTCAGGTAAAGGATATCGTAAACATTCTACGTTCTACATTCTACACAGGTTTTGTAAGGATATCTTGGAGATTGTAAATGGTAAGACCAATTTTTATCGCGGCATGAAAACCTGTGCCGATTACGTCCAACATATTCCTACAGAGTGTGTATTGTTATATATGGAGATCTATACAGACTCCATATAATTTAGACTAGCAAACATTCTTTTTTCGAAAATAAAGAATTTTGTTTAAAATGGCACTTAATTAGATCCGGCGCGCTATATAATGGTTCTGCTTGTTTCTTTCGAATTGATTCTCCCTGTATCTTTCATGATCTGGACCTTTTTAAGAAAATCAATGTTTACTTCACAGAAACAGGATTAATTCTTGAAATATGCTGACGATCATATAAATATATATTCGACCAAAGTGATACTTTTTGTAGAATTGTAGACTAGAGATTTCTTGTAAAGAGTCTTCGTCAACTGTGAGTATGTGATACTTTGTGTAGAATTGTAGACTAGAGATTCCTTGTAAAGAGTCTCCGTCAACTGTGAGCAGCCTCTGTATGCAGTTGCAGAATCATAGATTTTACAGAACCACTATATAGCGCGCCGATTCTAATTAGGTGCCTTTTTAAACAAAAAAATTCTTTATTTTCCGAAAAGAGACTGTATGCTAGTCTAAATTATTATAGCACGTGCACATTCAGATACTCGTACTTGTGCTTCACAACCAAAATATTGACACGCAGTAAAAAGGATATAGAAATCATTATATTGGGAAACAGAACTATGTCTTTATCTAGCCTTTTCTTTATTTACTCAAATCTACACAAACAGCAGTTTTTACATTCTTGAAAAATAAATCTGCGATCATCTTCCAAACTCGTACCCATCTCCCCTTTGTCTATATTCTTTATATTACGTACGGTAAATATCGGAAATTTATAAAAATGCTTTCCTGAGGAAGTCTGAGAATAAAATTATATAAAATAAAAGCACCTAGTTTCCAGGGCTATTGTCCGCTTTTGTCTGAGACGATAGACGAATAGAAAGTAGCCCTGGGAACGAGGCTGGCAATGAGTACCAACTTATTCCATATCATATTTTAAAACAACTTAAGGGATAAACAGATCTTATAGGTTTAAAGTAAATCTAAAAATTAAGACTCGGGTCCGATATATCTGTATTTTAAACTCCACAAACAAGAAAAAAAATTACTTTCTCTTACGTCTGTACTATAAATAAATACCTAAATTTCATTCTTGAATGAAGACATCGCTTATTTTTAGATCGCACGCAAAAGCCTATGGAGAGGAGAAGTGACTTTTCTACACAGATTTCAGCTGGACAAGTCCAGTATTTATTTCAGGACTTGAAAAGTAATGTTTATTTGTTAATTATAGACCTTCAAAGTTATTGTAAAAAGCGAAATGAGTTATTATGTCTTCGATCTTCCGGAGTACGTGTATGATATCTATACATAAATATAAGTATCTAATAAGTACATAAGTATCAAATAAATTGTTATTCGATCAGAAAGATTTACGTATAAACCAGACTGGAGCTACTACGGTCATAGGTATGTATCTTTAAAACGCTCTGCTTGAACATAAAGAAACAGATTCGGTCTCAGCAATACTTCAACTACAGAAGCAGCTGCAGGGAGGTCTTCTGTGAAATCGGGGTTCTTATTCTCTAGCTGACATCCATTTCGGGATTATTATTAGTATAATGCGTGCATTTTAGAACAGCTTGTTTTCCCAGTTGAACAAGAATCTAGTATGCAGTTAATATTTCCAGCTACGTAAGACTTCCCTAAAACGGTACAGTTTTTTCTCGTAAAAACACCTCATTCCTCCAACTAACCACAGAAATGTCCATTCTACAATCTCTCACTTTAATTATGAGACGTTTTTGAATTTTAACAAGCAATATACACCACAAGCAAAACGCAAGTGCTGAAAATGACCACTAGACGACCCTTCGGGTTTACCTCAAGGGTTTATCCAAGTAGACTTTAGAAACTCGCCAAATTTTGTTGCTTCTAGCAGCCTAGTACCCAGGCTCTTTGCTCAAAAGCGAATTTCCTTGCAGCTCGTCTTGCTAATCGAAATTTAAGTCTTTTTGCCTAATTTGAAATTCGGAATTTTTGCACAAATTTCACCTTGTCTCAAACATTTACGTGAGATTGTAGAACCGATCCTATTTCCAGGTGGATAAATTTTATTTGGAGCCATTTTTCTCTCCAAACAGTTCATTTTTCTAGTCAGAGCTTCTCAAAAACATATCGATTTTCCAGTCGACGAGATACCAACTCAGAACAGCTCATTTTCACAGCCAGGAGGTGAATAATAGTGTAAGAACAGGTCAAATCTCCAGCTGTACCTTGTTTTCTGGAAGGTAAGAACAGGCCTAATCCCCAGTCAGTACACCCCGTTAGAACACCTATTTTCAAGAACACCTCCGTTGGCTGCTTTCGTCACTAAATGGCGTGCGACGTCAATTTCTACCAATGGCATGTCTTCTTATGGCTTTTCCGCGCGAATTCGTGCGAACGAATTCACCTAGTGGAAACCCGCCTTAATATCTAATACTTGTAATTAACTGTTGTGTCATGAGTTAGTTACCAACAAAATTCTGATAAAGCAGATTTCTTACGCTTGAATAACTGAAATCTTATTTCTTCGTCTTTGCGAAAACGTAACATAACTTTTGCAACTCGCTCGATAAATGCAAAAACTTATCTAACTATTCCTGCTGTCCTTAAAATAAATCACGTTGTTGTTTTACTTTTATAACGAAGAGGTTGGAGGGAATGCTGGATTTATATGTTTCATGCTTTGTATATCCCAAAGAATGCATAACTGATGTTCGTGATCCGGATATTTAAGACTGTGGAAACACAGCGCAATATCTGTTCTAAAATGATAGCCAAAACAATGTCCTTTAAATTATTTTCTGTAATTATTTGTTCGCAACAAAATTATTTCCCGTCATTATATTTCTGCGAAATTTATTAACTTTTTAATAATCACGTGTCTAATCTAGTTATTAGTTGAATTACCGAAATACCCGTACATGACATCTCTGAACGCCATTTGTGTGTTGTCATTGTAATATACGGATATTTCCGGGATCGAGTTCGGCTCTATAACACGAGGTGATAAGTTGGAAAGAATAATCTTCTATAACTACAATAGATTTGAACATATCCTGTTAAGTGGGATTATTTTTGTTTGTTTAATTTAATATTTGTGTTGTTTGGTTATATTTTATTGTGTTGGAAATAGAAATGTTTTGGTTTCATTTTGTTTAAACAATTAACATCTCTTGGACGTATCAAAAGTTAAAAAGAAGAAGAAAATGAAAAATACGGATTTGAAGAATATGTTATAGGAATACTGATTTGATGTATTGAAATATCCAAGTAAGTAAACGCCTGTTTAAAGTGCGCAGTAAAGACGCTAGAGCGTAGAACTTTCAACAGGTTTTGCCCACTGGGATTGAATGTAAAAATGACATGAGAATAAGTATTCTGCTAAGAGACGCGAAGTCATATTACTGTCTCGATGGTGGTGATGAAGGCGAATATGCCAACGAACTTGCAATTGCGACCAACAGGGTCATCAAAACTAAATTATAATATAAAGAGCATGTGAAAATTATAAATTTAAAAAAATATTACCTATATATTAAAGATATAGTTAGATATATTGAATTAAATAATCACTGTGGGGGAGGGATTTTTTAGCATTGCTTTAGGATTGAAACAAATACGTTAACATTTTATAAGAAGTATTTCGGTTTTATACCATTGTCACTGACAGTAAGATAATCTTGTTGTTAAGTTTATGTTACAAAATGTTAACCTGCTTACCTTTAGTTTCATTTCAATTATTCACGAAACCACAATCTCTTCGTTGTATTAGATTTTGTTTTGTTTGTGTAGAAAGTGTAGGATGGAATAAAATAAAAACGACGTGTTTCAACGACACCATACGACACATTATTTATGTATATGCGCCTAGTTTTATACAATATATTTTGTTAGATAAATATGACAATTCATGTCTTAGATTATTACTAAATATGGATAAAAATGACATAATATATTGATTATACAGACGCAGCATAGCAGCAAGTGCTGTAGCATAGCAGCAAGTGCTGTAGCATAGCAACAAGTGATGTAGCATAGCAACAAGTGCTGTACTCTCAGACTGATTAATAAAATTTATCAAATAAAAATAATGGTGATGATGATATATTCCTAGAACGGAGGTAGAAAGGAAAGTAGAGAAATCAAGAAAAAGGTTTTTCAGTTTCATATGTCCACTTGGTGAGAACAATATTATAGTTGATTTATAGTAGGAGAAAGATAAAAATAGGATATCTTCTTTTGGCTTTTGAAGCGAATTTTAGATATCCACATAAGTTATTTTTGCGAAAAGCATGTTTGTTTTTTCCAGTGAAATTTAAAATTTGAATACGCATGTGCTATTTGGAATTTCGTTTGAAGAAGAACCGTTTTCTCTGATATTACGAAAGTAATCTTAAAAGAGAATCTAAAAATTAAACTAAAATTAATTTGTGTTCTTACGTTACATAAAGTTGACTGGTCTACTGGGAACTCTAATAGTAATAGATAATTATAACTATTGTTAGAGAGAATAATAAAATTAATTATAAAAGGAACTAAAAAGTGCAGACAATATCGGTAATAACGTGTTAATTATAGTTAACACAATAGCGGTAATGAAATGTTAATTAGGGCATTTAATATATTATCCGTTATGAACGTGACGTATTTTCTTCATAATAGCATACATTTGTTGATGAAAGCATAGTGACTATAGTTTGAGTAAACAAGCTGGGGAAGTCATTATCGTTATAACGAAAGAAGTCGTTGAGTAGTCTACTCTATTCCCTGCAGGTACAAGATATCAGATTGATGCCGTTTAGACGTTGTTATAACGTTTAAACGGCGTCGATCTGATATCTTGTGCCTGTAGGGAATAGATTTAAATGTCAATCAGACGCACTGGTTTTTAATAGCTGCATATTTTCGAGAGATGAGTCGACACCACCCTGCCTACATGCGACATCACATGAACGGCAAAAGACGTCCTTTTGACGTTGCGACGACAAAACGACGTCTTTCGGACGTTGATATGACTTGGACGTCCACCAAGAGATCTTGTTGAAAAACTTTATGATTCTTCTTTTCAGGCAACTAAAAAAGAAAAATAGAAGAATATTAGATGAGTCACTAACTTCATTATTAGCTTACATCAGATCTGTTATAAGAATATAAATAATATCGGATATAATACAACAAAATCAAAGAAGAAAGAAGAGGGAAATCTGAATGAATCTATATAGTTCAGCTAATATGACTTATGATCTTCGCGAAGAGTATACTGATACTGAGCAGAATGGTTCGTTAGTTCAATGTTTTAAATTATTTACTGATCAAGTTGTTGATGGTGGAAATGGCGCAACCTTGGCTATTTTATATTCAATGATATCGGTGTTTATAATAACTTCAAATATTCTTATGATCATTGGCTTATGGAGAACAAATCGGAAGTTCTCATTATCAAAGAAACTGTTTTTCTGTTTATGTAGCACAGACCTTTGTACTGGATGTTTGATAGCACCTATCCAAGTAGCAATGATATTCTTAGCTTCTGACGGTAGCTGCTTAATGATTGCCGTGCAAGCCTTTGTAAATGCATTTACACCATTTCTTGGAACGCTCATTTTATTGATGATTTCATTTTGTCGTTACTTTATCATTACGTCATCAAGATCATCTATTAGATGCACGCCAGTACTGGTGAATATAATGTTCGTTGCTCAGATTTTCTCTGCTTTAGGATTTGCAGTTTGGTATATAATCGTATCACAAACTTTAGATGAGATTCATCACGCTGTGTTTTTGATATTCTCAGCAACATTTTGCACGTTCGTTCTCATAGGGATATTAATCATCAACATTCGATTATTGTTGTTTGTAAACAAAAGAGGTAAAGAAGGTTGCATCCACAAGAAAAATATTAGCCAGTATCATGGAAAAGTAACCAAAACTATTCTAATTATCACAATCATCCTCATAATTTGTTATTTACCAACCATTATTTGTTTTGGATTGACTGGCATATTTATCTTAAAGAATGATTCAAGAACTTATTACTATCATTATGTGATACCATGGGCGCACATAACATTAGTTCTGAATTCTGGTATGAATTCTGTTGTTTACGTTAGTCGAAGTAGTAAAATAAAAAATTACCTTAAAAAAATATTATTTAAAACGCACGCAATTATTAAAGTCGAATTTGAACATTCTACTAATAATGGTAGCCATGGCTACGGTAATGAAAACCCAAGCAATCCACCAACACAAACACATCATCATCTTCTTTCTAACTATGAAGCTCCAGAAACCGCAATGTAAATTTTTTTAAGGCGGATCTCCACTAGGGGAATTTGTTCGCGCGAATTCTAAATGAAACCATTCCAATGGTTGAAAGCGACGTCACCAGACAGGTGATGTCACTTTGAACCAATGCAATGGCAATTCGTGCAAATGAATTCGTCTAGTGGAGATCCTCCTTCAATCAAAACTAAACTTACCTACTTCTCCAGTATATATGAAGTATTGCTACTCATATTGTGTGCACTATAGTTATTCTTACTGTGTTAAGGGAAATGTATGCATATCGTAATTTCTCTATTTGTTCTCCGAGAGAATTTGCTGTTGGAGGCTATGTTGGTTTTGATTGAACATGGGATTGAAGATGGGAAGGTAAAAAGATTTTGTGAATATTTCCATATATTCCGTAGCTACAATCTTGGAAATTAAATTAGAGACATTATATAAATTTTGACGAACAATACGCGCCACAAGTAAAACAGAAAGGCGCAAAAAGACCACGAGAATTTAGAGATTTATCGAATAGACTTAAGACTTAGGAACTTAGAAGTTTTTTCAAACTCTGCAAATACCAGGCTTAAGGATAAATTCGAATTTTCGTGTGATTCGTATTGCTAATCAAAATTTTGGACTTTTTTTCCCGAGTTTAAATTTCGACTTTTTGCATAATTTCACTTTGTCTACAATATGTTTGTCCAAGATTGTACATAGAGACACACGTGATTGCGTCTTATATTATATTAAAAGACTGCATTTTAAGATAATTGATAAATATTTACCTGGGTTTTATGAAAACGAGTGTAAATGTCTATTTATTTTGCATAGTTTCAGCAGGAAGCTCATTAAAAGGGAGTGTTCAATTAGGTGGAGATTAAAAATTGGAACAAACTACGGTCTTTTGCCATTAAGTTCATAATGCATATATTACTATTTGTATTGAAAATAAATTAATTACACAATTCTTACTTTTTCAAAGTATTCTAGTACAGTTGTTCCAATTGTATATCTTGTTGACACGTTTTTTGTTTTATAAGAAACCTTCATCTCCAAGCTTACGCATAAATAATGAGACATTTCACGAATTTTGGTGAGTAATACGAACCACAAGTAAGTAGATTTCAAATGCGAACAACGACCAAGGCAAGTCTCTAGAGATTTATCTCAGAGATTTATCGTGTAGACTTAAGACTTAGGTCTCTTTAAAAACTCGACAAATTCTACTGTTCTTATCAGCTTAGTACCCAGGCTCTAGGAACATATTCGATTTTTTGTGTATTTAGTTTTGCTACCTAACATTTAAGGCTTTTATATCCAAGTAGAAATTCAGAATTTTTGCTCGAATTTTACCTTGTCTCAAATATTTATGTGATTGCTTGTAGGATCCTGAAGAATTCAGAAGCATTCAAAACTACAAATATTTTCCTAGTTCAAGAATAAAAAAACTTTTATCTTGTTATACTTGAATAAATTTACTAAAAGGTATTAATGAAGTGTGTTTATTTAGCCGTTCACAAATAGAATAAATAAAACATTACGTTAGAGATTCAAATATACGTTAAAAACTTTTAATTTTTAACCGAAAATACACACAACGAACCTTTATCAAAACCTCATATTTTGGTACCCTAACATTTGTGTGAGTACATATTTTAAAGAGCAATTTATTCCGAACATACAATAAAGCTAAACCCCTACTCTCATATTTTTTTTCATAACTTTTGAACGAATGTCTTATATGACTATTTTGGAAACTATCTAGGATATCAAAATATAGATATCGATAACTAGGGATTATTTCCCCTAGCAACCATATTTTTGACAGGTGGTAAAAAAATTCAAAAAACTTTATTATATTTGCCTGAAAAACGTTTTGGTATATAGTTTAGGAACAAAAACTCAATATTTTTTTTTGCGCGAACTGTTTATCAGGAAAATATTTATGCTAAAATGTTAATTATATATTGATATATCTTTCTGGAAAGTTTCAACACTACAGCATGGTTTCATCAAAAGTTTTAAGGGGATTCCGCCCCGCCCCCTACCATATTGTGCTGTATAACGTTTTAACCACTATAGTTATTGTGCTGAAACTTTTCAACATTCTGAAAATCTTCGTATCATCTTCCAGTATTTCTGGGTCATAACTTGAAACCACATATTTTAAAGTGGAAAATCCTTTGCAAATCATCAATCAATTTGTTTGGGTAGTACTTGTACAATCTTAGACATTAATATAGTCAAGTAATACGTGCCACAAGCAAGACAAAAACGCGTAATACGACCACAGCAAGTCCCCTAAGATTTATCTTCTCAGAGATTTATCTTGTAAACTCGACAAATTTTGTTGCTTCTAGCAGCCCAGATTTTTAGAACAAATTCGGATTTTCGCGCCATTCGTCCTGCTAATCAAAATTATAGACCTTTTCTCTACGTTGAAATTTTGAATTTTTGAAAATATTTCACTTTGTCCACAGTATATTTGGCCAAGATTGTAGCTTAAAACTTGCTCAAGTTAATGGTCACATGACCAATCTGTTTTCCCAGCTTTTTAAAAATTAAGTTTTTTCCCTGATTTTCAGATGAAAAATTTGTTATTTTGCAACGTTTCCACTGAAAATACGGAAAATGTGGAACAACAAGACATTATCTATCTAAAACTGAATTAGAAAAGCTTTCATAGAACTCTTTTAATAGAAATTCTTAGAAAACATGGTTTTTTAAAAAAAAAAGTTATGTTATATTTTTTGTGATGACGTCATCAAAAAATGCAAAAAAATTGGTGCCATTTTGTTCCTTTTATTATGGACTATAATTGTAAAAAGTTTCATCCAATTACTATATGTGGTTCGATAGTTATGTAGGAAGTGTAATTCGCCCCCCCCCCCTCACCCCACCCAGTGTTACAGAGTCCTAAAAAGCCCAGTACTGATGGGGTTAATGCATAATGTTAACTTTGAATATACAGTGCATTAATGGTTCTTTCTGTGCCAATATTTTGGAATGCCAGAATCTTCTGGGCTGAGTTTATTCAAAAGAGCAAATTGCTCCCAAACTATTCATTTTTTTGGTCCATATATATATGAAGTCTATATATGGTTATCAATAATAAGTTGCTTGTTCAGATTTGCAGGGGTTATTACTTCTATTTTAAGAGTGATACCTGTATTACACTATTTTGGACTAAAAATAGTTGCCTAATATGTTTTTGCTCCAAAAGTACTCCTCTTTAATAATCTTGTTACATTAGTTTGTTCAAAAACAACAATAAAAAAGACTCTATCGTGTACTGATGTTAAGAAATCTGAGTAATTAGTGAGCCATAGTTTATTTCAAAAGATCAAATTGCTCCCAATATACTCATACAAATCAAATCTTATTAATTTGTGCTTGCATGATTCTAATGCTCATGATAATTCGTCATAAAGGAGGTGTATTATTACCGTTAATTTGCTAATGATGTGCTCTATAAGTTAAAATAATTTTTCAGCTCTTAAATCCCGCAGATAATGCTTTTCTTTTAGGAAATGTCAAAATTGGATGTATATTTGAAACATAATACATCCAAAAATACTTTGTTTTGAACATTTTGTGAAACAGCGCGAAAAATATGATTTTGCTGCCGCCAAAAAAAACACCCCTCAAGTTTTGTTTGCCTTTGAAAGATTTCGAATTGCAGAGGTTTTTCAATCAGAGTTTCTATAGAAAGAGAACGCAATATATCTTCGAGATAAATCCGAACTAAAGAGATTCGAATAAAGGCAGATTGCAGACAGTTTACTGTGGATATTAGTGGTATACAGAAATAAGTAATAAATATAGAGAAAGAACTATAAAAACAATAATAATAATAATAATAATAAATTTTGATGACCTCAGGTCGATATTTGTATTTCATTTTTGAATACAGTGAACCCTCGTTTTAACCTTCAAGAGATCAATCGGAATGCCTTAATAAAAATTGCCCCAAATGCCTTATCAGAGCTTTATGTCTCCTTTTTGGTATGCGGAGCCCATCCAACGAGGTTAAAGAGTCCAGGAAGTATAAAATAGGAGTTTACGACAAGATATAGATATAGAAACCATTGGTATAGGAAAAACGATATGGTTGTTGTGAGCAATGCGGAAAATAAAAGTACCGTAAAGTACATGGTTAGGTAAAAGGTTTGTTATATCCATAGTGGATTTTCACAATGAGACTAAAAAGTACAGTTCCATATAATGGAGTGTTCGTTTAATGGCAGGTAATCTATGAGAGTTTCTTAAGGCAGAATCAAGAGACCGAAGATACTTGTTCGATATAACTGGGAATTCGTTAAAAGCCGTGTGCGTTAAAACGAGTGTTCTGTAGCTCATACGCAACAGTATATCTTTGGGACGAGTCTACTAAAATGAGAACAGCATCAAAGTCATGTTGCGTCTTTCTCGGTGATCGGGATCAAGTCATGTTGTCTCTTTCTCGGTGATCGGGATCCACAACAGTCTGCACAATAACATTTGCTGCAAATACAATTATAGAAAGAATTTGGACTTTAGTTAAATATCTATTTACATTAGCCTGTATTTATACCATCGCACTTAACTGCAATGGCATTGATCCGAGACCAGCTCTATTAGGACACTCTGCGGTGTCAAATAAACGGGAGGTAGAAATAAACGGGAGGTTGGAAATTCTTTCAAATTTACTAAGCGGCCGTGTTGAAATAAGCGGAGGGTGGGAGCATATTTATATAGTTACGAAATGAACATGATAACAATGGTACTCCATGTTTTGTGTAGCAGACAATTGGATAGGGACTAGTCGACTAGTTAATTCATTCTAACTTCAAATTATTTTTAACGTGTATTTTAACTTTTTAGCGAGTTGACTGTTCTATGCTGTTGTTGATTTCTTAAACTTTTTTTCTTGAGTCATAAGAGACACAAATTTTATCATTGATGTTAAAATTTGGAAAAATATTGTTTATTTTATTGAAAAAAACTTCTCTTTCATTTTTGTATTTCTGACAATCAACGAGGGAGTGTATTTCATTCTCTGCTTAATTAAAATCAGAAGATATTCCGTCTTTTCTTTCGAGTTTAGGTCGGGCTTTTCTGCCCTCTTCTATTTTTAAAGTATTATCTGATAGTCTCCGTTTTGTTAGGTGGCTGAGGTGACGGAAAGTACATTTTAGGAATGAACGTAACAAAAATAACTATTTTAGCAACTTTAAAAAGGACACTACGAATTTCAATCTAGACGTGTTTCGGTGACACAATTTTAGAAATGGTTTTGATATCAAGAAGCTCATAGAACATGGTTGTCAAATTTAAGATGGGAATCAATATTTACGCCCAGAATTTTAACGCTATTCTCTTCCCATATCATTTGATTTTCCAATTTTACCTATATACGTGCTAGCTTTAGAAATCAACGAAAGCCAATTAGTACCATGAAAATTCACTTTTTTATTAGATAGAAATAAAAAGAAATTATTTTCTAACTGTAAATTCTGTTCTTATTCTTTTCAGTTTTTAAAAAGGAAATATTTTCGCATAAAAAAAATCTATTTTTAAATCTCGCATACATTTTAATTTTTTAATTTTTTTATAAAGTAAAGACTGCGGACTGCGAAAGCGTGTTGATACTAAGGTCCAAAAAAGCTGCACTTTTGATACTAACAAGTTTTTATGACAGTTGTTGTAAGTGAGAATAATCGCTTTGCTCTGAAATCTCTTTTCGAGGCGATTGTTTACTCGTACTTCCACCGCTGTTTCAACTTGTGCTACATACGCTTCGAGGGATTGATTTTTCAACATAACTTTAAGCGACTTCACTAAAATCTCTCTAAATAAAAGGGGCAATTTCTCCTCCCTCAACCACCACCACCAACCCATGCCACCACCACCACTACCTCCGATTGACCGCCGTTAACCCCAGACAAAGTGATAATGTTCTATCATGTTCAGTTAAAACTTTGTGATGAAAACGGTTCCGGAATCTTGCATCTGGGGTCTGAAGAGGCTTATCCCATTCTCATCCCTTCATACAATTAATATCCTTTGTTTTTACCTATTCGCCTATGCCGTTATGAGATTTATCTCTGTAAAGGATAGGACTCTACCAATTTTTTTTTTTTTTTTTTTCTTTATTTCTAGTCACTTTTAAAAACATTTTTTAAATTTTTCCACTCTCCACTTTTTAGGTTTTTCCACTCTCCGTCAACATATATTGTTTTGGTTTAAAGTTTGAGATATTTTAACCCTTTTTCTACTGGGCTTTTTAGGGATCTGAGAATCTGAGGGGAGGGACGGCGGGCATAACTTCAAATATTGGTAAGTAGATAGGACTGCAGCTGGATATTCTCTCATTTTTTTAATCAAGAAAAAGCATGATGTCGGATAACATCAGTGACGTGATAACACGGTACTATGATAACATGTAACCGGACTTTTATGTCTTCTCTTAAGGCGAGTTTCCACTAGACGAATTCACTCGCACAAATTAGATGAAGCTATTATATTGGTTGAAAGCGATGTCACTTAACGGGTGACGTCGCTTTCAACCAATGTAATGGCTTTATTTTGTCTAGTAGAAATCCGCCTTTATTATGCTACTGAAGAGAAAAATATTCGTTTAGGACTTCAATTCAAGACAATAAGTTGAAGTAAAGTGTTGGAATATATGTTGGAAGCATGTAAATTGTATAGAGAAAGTTATAAATATATTTAAGAAACAGCGTGAAATACAATTCTTTGCTGAAGTTTCTGTTACACTTAGTTCTAAAACCAACCGTTCAAACGTATAATAGGATGAAAAACCATGTCAATAAAAATCCATCGATTAGTAAAGAATATCCCAGTGGGCGTAAACTTGTTCAAAGTCTACAGTAAAATGATGCTAGAACAACGTGTTCAATGTTGTTCTAGCGTCTTTACTGCGAACTTTGAACAAGTTTACGCCCACGGGGTTATATTCTTCTTTTATTGACACTTTTAATAGAGAAGATTTAAAAAGCAAAGGGAATAATTTTCAGGGAGAAAAAATAAATATATAACCAGCTATTGTTTTCAGTTTCTCAAGTATATCTCATTTCGTTATGTGGAAGAAGAAACAGATATTACTTGGAATATTGAAGAAGTAATCTTTTATATATAAAGGTCTTCGGATATCAGGCTATTCGGATATATATACTAGGAATATACTAGAACAATAATTCATGAGCGTTGAGAATAACGAAAACGGAGAAAAAGGAGAAGAAGAAAATTCATAGAAGGTGAAGAACATTTTTATGTGTTACGTAACAAAATATAACTAACAAATAAACATCGAGTTTTGCTTATAGGAATAGTTTATATTATAAGTTCCGAAAAAGATACATCATGACTTATGATCTTCGCCAACACCATATTAATGTCGAAAGGAATGGTTCCGCAGTTAAATGTTTCAAATTGTTTACCGATGAATTTGTAAAAAATGCAAATGGAACAGTTCTCATTATCGCGTATACAATATTAGCAGTATTTGTAATAACTTTGAATATCTCAATGATCATTGGCTTATGGAAAACCAATCGGAAGTTCTCATTGTCTAAAAAATTATTTTTTTGTTTATGCATTACAGATTTATGTACTGGTTTGCTGACAGCACCTATACAAGTAATAATGTTGGTTTTAAGGTCTGATAGTACTTGCTTATTGATTGCTGTTCAAGCGTTTGTAAATGCGTTTACACCATTTCTTGGAACGCTCATTTTATTGATGATATCAATTTCTCGGTATTTTATCATCGCAACCTCGAAATCGGCTATCAGATGTACTCCACTTCTTGTAAAGTTAATCTTCTCCATTCAAATCTTATCTGCATTAGGATTTTCAGCTTGGTATATGCGCGTGTCACAAACGTTAGATAAAACGCAGCACGCTGGGTTGTTAATATTCGCTTCAATATTCTGTAGTTTCGTCGTTACTGGAATACTCATCTTAAACGTTCGATTGTTATTCTTTATAAAGGAAAAGGGGAAAGGAACTATAACTCAGAAAAACGTTGGTCAGTATCATAAGAAAGTAACCAAGACTATTCTAATCATTACAATTATCCTCATAATTTGTTATTTACCAACCATTATCTGTTTTGGATTGACTGGCATATTTACATTAAAGAATGATCCAAGAACTTATTATTATCATTATATGATACCATGGTCATATGTACCGTTAGTTCTGAATTCTGGTATGAATTCTGTTGTTTACGTTAGTCGAAGTAGTAAAATAAAGAACTACTTTAAAAAGTTATTATTAAATACAAACACAGCAATGACAAACGTTGAATTTGAACACTCCACTATCAATGGTTATCACAAGGAACAACTAAGTAACATCACAAATACAAGACAAGTTTGTGTACGTATCCGTTCGAAAGATGGTAACCATTTGTGTGTGCCAACTATGGTGTAAGCGACCCTCTCAAAATTTCGTAGCAAATTTAACATTTTTAGGAGAAATAAAGAATGTAATTTCGAGTAAAAGTGGTTATGTCAACGAGCTTGCAATGGATTGGTTTCTTCGATATGAAGAAACAAATCACTTGCAAGTTCCTTGACTCAGTACTTTTAACTGTAAATTTAAGATTTCTGATGGTATCTTATTTTGGTGCCATTATTGATAGTTTTGTCATAACTAGATCTGTCGGCCAGACTGTATTTTCATAAGCGATGTTAGAACATTAATGCTTGAACATTTCATGATATGTTCCAGCTCAATCAATCTATAACCATACAGCGCTTATCGTTTGAGATTAATGATGTCATAACAACTTGGTTGTAGTTTTGCAAACGGCACACGTGCGCATCTCGATAATCAAGAAGCTTGCAAGACGGAAGACAAATTCGCTTACGAAAGGTTCGCATGTTTATTTTATATTTCTTTTGGCACCAAAAAAAAGAAAGAATGAAAAGCATAAGGGTATATATTTTTCTATAAGATGAAAGCCTAGATGAAACAGAAATAATTAACTCCAAATACAAGCTTGAATTAAGACCACAACATCTATATTCAACCAGACTTTTACAAATATTATTTTCATCAAAGTCTAGAAAACTCCACCAACCTATAAAAGATTAAGAACACAATTAAAAGTTAATGCTACACCGCTAAACTTTAGTTTTACAGAAATTTTGCAGAAATCATAATTTTTTTTGTATCCCTTTCAACCGGGTGTCAAAAGAAAGGCGTAGGAATCTTCTAGAAACTTTCATGTAGCATGCATCTTCCATTTGGAAATGGAAGATTACATCTTTCCACTCACAACGGTATCCATTGAGGTATAATAAACGCCGTTTCGTGTCTTTTGTCGACGCCTTCTTAGATTTATTTTACTGTCCCGTAGGACATGTTGTCACCATTCTCCTTTTGAGGACCCATTCATATAAGAAATATAAGATAATGTGTGTAGACCGAGAGCGGCAAGCAAAAGGTCGATATGATAGACTAACAGTTCATTTTGATCGTATGTTTAGTTTACTATTGTATTCTTGTTAATATTATGAGGCAATGTTCTTTCACAAATAATGAAAACGAAGTATTGGCTGTTAAAAGTTGTAACTTGTTGAAATGCAATAACTTCCTTATTGTACAGTGGCCTACACAAAAATAAAGTTATTGCATTGCAACAAGATTCTACTTTGAGTAATTGTGGCCTCGTTTCCATTATTTATGAAAAAGTTTTTATCCCAGAAGCAAGGCCATACTTGAATCAGGCCATGAGCTTGTTTCCGGAATCAGTTCCATGGACTTAAAAAGGATGCTAAATGTTAACGTAGAAGAAAAATAAAAAAAGTTTGTTTTTCATTTGAGTTCTTTGAGCATAGTCCTTAATAATTATCTAACAATATTGTTTTTTGGTCCACTTATTGAGTATAACGCAAATCTACAGTTTCTTGCGACATTTCTTGACATGTGGACAACAACAAGGTCATCTTTGAGCAGTTCTAGTGCAGTGAAGAAGCCGAGTGGATTTGAGTGCGCTTTTAGACCGTCAAAATATATATAAACGTAAAATCGAAAACCTATGAGCGTGCTTAATATTAAGTAATATTTTCAGAGCGTCTACTGCAGAAATCCATGAATCACAGACAGAAGATATTAAACACTTTATGTATTTCTTAATGGCTAGTTACTAGCATAACATTTTTGATATTGTGTTCTTAACAAGTGCGGATAACATATATTTCTGATATTTATCCAATAAAGCGTCTATTTGAACATTAAATCGAATATATATCTCGTCATAGATTATATATAACTTCAAATATGGTTCAAATGGTATGGAATAGCAAGCAAAACAAATCGAAAATTAAAAATGCCTAATAATAAATCGTAAAATTTTGTATTATGAGATATATTGGAATTTGGAAAGTAATATTGGTCCAATTATTGCTTCCCAAAACACAATAGATTTCATATTGAACTCGGTCTTGTTTAATCTTGATAGTGTTTATTATTGTACAGGGTAGATATAATCAGATATAAAATAAATAAATAACCCTTCGTCCAGAGTGAAAACATTATAGAATATTTTGCTGTGTTTAATTTCCTTGTTTTGTTAGGTGATATATATCGCAAGTGACAAGGTAAACTTTTCATTTAATCTTCGAAAAGGTGCATCATTGTGAACAAAAACGGCATTGCATTGCAACAAGTTTCAATTTTGAACAGCCACGTGTATTTGTAAATAGGTACAATCAAAAATGTTACGGAGATAATCTCCATAATATTATTCTTATTATTAAATATTATATATTCAATCAAAAATACAGACGCGAGTTAGAATAATCTCAAAAAGGTCAAAGCACGAATGACCGCCGAATCCCGTATATTCCTGTATATTATATATTGCCATATATGGAAATGCACAGCCTATATATGGAAACTTACGGGACCGTAATAGGTTGTCTTTTACGTTGTGAGTCTAATTTATGTTTCTGCGCCAATCAGCATTCATAAGGTTATTATACTATGTTACATTTGCTTGTCCAAAAACGTCATGAACGTTTACGAATTTCAACATTTTTGCATCCTAATTTATTTACCATTGGCTTGTGTTCCAAAGCAATATGTAAAATCGAGGAAAACACCACTATTCCAAATTGGCGTATGTATTGCTATGGTTGAATCTGCAATCATAGTCAGAAAAAATTGAGGATAAAGTAAAATTTGTGCAAAATTTGGAGTTTTAACTCAGAAAAAAAGCAATAAAAAGACATTTTGGTTAGCAAGACAAACGGCACGGAAATTCCAATTTTCTCTAAGAGCCTGGGTACTAAGCTGCTAGAAACAATAATTTGTCGAATTTTCGTTAGACCTGAGATCCTAGGTCTACTTGATAAATCACTGTGGGAACTATCTGGATTCCAGTCATCAAAGGTGCTCTGAATATCAACAATAAGAAAAAATTATAATTACTTATATATTGATTCCAAAATTACTAAATAATCCGATCCACCATTCCAAACAATCTCCAATCTGAATAAAATTAGATATTTTTCGAACTTTTCAAAGGAATAATCCAACGTCTTGAAGGAACTTAAAGAAACCTGTTTTTACCAAGGTGATTTCATATCAAATCTTAGCCAAATAGGTAAATCGGTTCTAATTCAATTTAATACACACTGAGTATAGGCGTATGTGTCAAATCAAATTCCATGTATGTGGGCTATGTATGACCATACTGACTGTGTATACAGAGTTCAGCTAGTTGATATTTCACCTTAGAATAATTTTTTTAGGACTATCTGGTCTTCTATTTGACAAAGATGTCCAAACCAACGGAATCGGTTTGGTGCATTGGAGACAAAATATCTGAGTTCTTGCAGCGATTGAGTGTCTCACACATCCAACGGAGCGATTGTATCTTGGCCACTTCAAAGCTTTTGCAGGTCTTGAGCGGACACAGTCCACGATTCTGATCCACACAGAAACACAGGAATGACATCACTGTTCAGGAACCACGTCTTTATCCCGGTAGAGATGTCGATTCTAGCAAATCAAGGGACTTTTTGTGCGAGAAAAAGCTGACAATGCCTTGGCTGCACGATCCACGATCTCATCAATGTACTTCAGCTTTTTAACTAACAACATTGATCCAAGGTTAATTTGGAAGTCAGTAATAACTTTAGTCTACTTTCCGCTGATATTAAAACCAACCATCTTCCTATACTTTATGAACTTCTGGATATCATCCTCGGTATATCCTAAGTTTTCAAGATCATCAATGCATCCCAAGTCTGTGATGCGTAGATTATCATCGATTAGGTCACCATTGCATGTATCTAGCCCATTATGATGTTAAATAGGCTGGGGATATGACACAGCTCTGTTTTCTATATGCTTTGATGGTAAAGCAACTGGTAATCTCACTATTCATTCTCATCCATGTCCTGCTGTCTTGATAGACCGGCTTTAGTACCTATATTAGTTTTTGTGGAATTCGGAGTACTTACCCAGCTGCCCATAGTGAGTCTTGATAGACTGAGTCAAAAGCTGCTCAACCAAAGTCTTGCACATTCCTGATAAGTATTTCTAAGACTTGGCGCAAGCTGATATCTGTTCTGCTTACCATCGTTTTTTCCTGCAGTCAGTCTGTACTTCTCGCAATTTTGCTTCGTACTGCCCAGCAATCCGACTTCTGATGATTAAGGTTACAACCTTACCAGCAATAGCAAGGATACTGATTCTACAATAATTTAAACATTCATTCTTTGACACTTACTTGAAAACTTGTACAAAAATCGAGTATATACAATCTTGTTTCTTGCATCCATACATCTTTTAGCAAACCAGTACTGATGGCTTTATGTAGCTTGTTTCTGGTAACGCTATTATTCTGCTGAACAACAACACGCCATTGGTCCACTAACTGTTTCAAATCTGTTATTTATGTTTTCAAAAATTTAAACAACTACCTTTTTTGAGCAAATATAGGCCAAAAAATAAAACTGCTTTTATCTTGATGAAAATTAGTATGTGAAATGGTGCAGATTTTAAATCTTTTATTCATTTTTCAAAATTCAAAAAAAAAAAATTTAGTGCATGCACCCTAAAAAATCATTTCTATTCAAAACCTTCCAAGGTTTTACATGGTGAGATAGGAGACATTCTAATAAAAATGAAAGATATAAAATAAAATATTCCACTTGGTCACAACAGTAGAAATCTTTCAGAAACACGCGGCTTCTAGTTTACCATTGCTTTAGTCTTCGTAGCCTTATGCGCAAAAATCAATCTTTTACAATGATTATTGGTTCTTATTTCGAACACTCCTTTCATAATTTTTGTTGAACCCATGCTGTAGCGTTGAAACTTCCCAGAACATAATAACTTTTAACACACAACATTTTAGCATAATTATTTTCAAACGTCATCACTCATAATGACACCATCTTGCTTACACAGGTGCTGAAAAAACATTTTTTAGAAGAAAATAAAAAATAAAAAATAATAATAAAAAAAATAATGTCAGAACATTTTTCAAGTATGGGGAGAAGAAAAAAATAATTTTTATCATCTGTCAAAAATTTGATTGTTAAAGGAAATTAATTAACTAATTAATTAATTAGGTATTAACATTTTAGGTCATATAATCCATTCATTCAAAACTTATGAAAAAGGTATGAGAGGCCTTCCATCCGGCTGGAATAAGGACAAGGTCGTCTACTCACTCAATACTCTTCTCTAGCACTTTAGGATTTGTACGCCACACAATAGTCTTTCACGCCCTCATATTTTTTATGTATATTCCCATGCGCTTCATAAATGTCACTGATGTAACTATGGTTCCATTAAAATACAAATTTTTATCTTCGTGAGATAGATTGTTTTCTAAATCGTATATTTTAAGGGATGTTTTTTTTATGTTGCCCCCAGGTGATATTTTCTAGATATAATTAGAGAAATTTGTTTTTATACGGTATCTTATCCCATGATCTATTGGGTAGAAACGTTGTTCTAGCGTCTTTACTGCAGAATTTGAACGAACAGGTGGTATTATACCATGCAATGAAATTTATATTTTATGGTTGTCATACTAATTTGTTTCGAATTATTTAGAAATCTCCGCGAGTTATCGGAAATCCTTGTCGTGATATTTACTTTAAAAATCTGCAGGGATTTTAAGAAATAAAAGATAAAAAGCTTCTTCTTTCGTCGATTTAGACGTCGAGAGAGAAGAAACTCTGGGATTGAGGTTGCTGCGTTGTGATATTCTTCAGTTCGACAGAAATAGACCTATTCACAAATACAAGAAAACGAGGTGTATAAGGGAGTATTCTCCATATCATAGGGAGCATTTTTGTATATTTATTATACGGTGTAATGAAATAGATATTTTATCGTTGTCACTCATTATAATTTGTTTCAATTATTTAGAAATCTTACCCAGTAGGCAAAAATTTGTTTTTTGTTCTAGCGTCTTTACTGCGGACTTTGAACAAGTTTTTGCTCACTGCGTAGCGAATAATAGTAACTTGCTTTCAAAATATTTAGTTTAAAAATCTGCAGGGATTTTATGATATAAAAGAAATAATTTTTCTTTTTTGAAATCAGACTGCAGAAAGATTCGAAGAAATAGAAAGAAGAGTATAAGAAATTCATCTGAAAAACATAATAGAGGTAGAGAGATTTAACTGAATTCTCAAACCAGCTCACAAACATTAAATAAAGATGTTTTACAAAGCTTGTATATTACTGCTGTTGCTCACCTTTTGTTTAAACACACAAGGTAATATTTTGCAGGTTTTTGATTTTATGCGTAGAAGAGCACTTATAGGTACAAAATCATTTTAAGATTTTTTTTTGAAATATCTGTCTACTGAAGTCCATTTGAAAGTTTATCTTACTAGTGACATATCCTGAAAATTTCACTCCATAACATTGAATATTGGTGGATACATAAGTGATTAAAGTTGTAGGAAATTATGTGTTTTCTATGTTCACTGTGCGGCAGCCATCTTATTTAGAGGCTTTGAGGCTTTGCGGGGCAGAGTGACTGCAAAACCAATCGGTAAAAGGACAATAACTAGAAATTCACGACTACAACCATAAAAAACTCCTTCAACGTGTGCAAGAAAGACGGAATATTTTGTTCTCATGCTCTAGCACTTGCGTGTGGAGGAGTTTTTTTGAGTACAGTTTTCAGACTTGCGGATGAAAACTGTACTCAAAAACACTCCTCCATTAAGTGAAATTTCACCAATAGCAATAATCCTCCACGATAGAGAGACTTCGGCACTTCAATTTTATTTCAAATACGGCCTCTAAAGTTTGGCAAAAATACAAGTGGCAAACTCTAGACTTAAGCACTTCGAAATTTTTGAAGCGGCGAACTCTCATTTCACGGCTCATACAAAATACAAAATGTATTAATATTTGAAGTTCCGAACTCTAGAGTAAGTTACTTCAAATATTCACGTGCCGCCCTCATCACCCTTATCACTCTCTTTCATGGTTATGGCATGGTTATGGCATGGTTATGGCATGGTTATGGCATGGTTATGGCATGGTTATGGCATGGTTATGG
>JAULBZ010001343.1:0-22696 GCA_032360805.1 Neoturris breviconis | reverse complement strand
ACTGGAGGAGTGATGTGTCAGAATATATTCAGTCGTAAATGATCTGAAAAATCTCTCCTCCACAGTGATGACCGGCTGTTATTTCGAGCCCTGAATTAAAGTTTATTTATTTTCTATAAACAGTGGCATACTAGCATCGTCTTAATTTATGATAAGATTTCGTTATCACTTATGCCAAGTATATAGATAATACACAATACTATGTTATTAACCCTACTTGGGTTGGAGACCAATTGTTTGACAGTAGGTAGAACAAAAAATGCTAAAAAATCACAAAAGAGTCATCAATGAGTCCTTCAAAAATTGCTGACATCAGCATTAAGTAGACTTTGTTGCCAAGCAGTGATAGCATTGTCCACATTTTTACACTAGTCAAATTTAAGAATTTTCAAAAAAGGATAGTTACCAGAGGTTTAGATGGTACAAATCACCAAAAATAAAATGCTGTCAACATGTCAATGTCAACATGTTAGGAATAAAATGAAATATACTGTGCCAAATTTTATAGTAATACCTCAGAGGGGCATATCGTCCCTCCCTCAGCTTTATGGAGTCCTAAAAAGTTAAGAACACTCATTATTATGCTTAAGTTGAGAATATAATATAACTAATGATCTTTAATTATTTATAGGTTGAGAAACAGACACTCATCCAACCATTAACTATGAGGAAAACGGTAACTAGAGGAGAAGAATTTGTACGAAATTACAAGCATGATGAAGTAAGAATTTCTTTCCAGATATATGACATTATTTAATTAATTCTTACAAATTATAGGACCGCGAAAATTAAAGAATTTATTTTTCACGAGTTATAATGATGAAAAACAAGCGAAAAATGGGGGGACAATGAGCACAAAAGTCAGGTACACAGAAATTACAGAGGCACCTTATAATATTAGCTGTTTTTTCTCAATGATGGCAGATAAAATGTGACCTGATAGTAGATACATTCAAATCTTAAAATAAATGTCATACATCACTTGTGGAGGAGTTAAAGTACAGGTAGTTCTGAAAACTGTACTCTAAAAACACTTCTCTGCAGTTGATGTCTGACAGATCTATTGATACTGATCTATTTTTTAGGCTGTTGCTACGAGAGATTCTATGGCAAAATGTTTATATGCTTCATTATTTGATTGGATTGTACTTCAGGTATGTGAAATACATCTGTAATCTGATTTACTTAACATAATATTTATGCCTTTAACATCGTGGTCTAGATGTATCTGAGGGAAATATAATATTTTTCCCTGGAATAATCATGTTTATTTTCTCTTTGATAGACCAATCATATTATGGTGAACAGACAGGGCAGAAGATCTGATAAAAAGGTAACACTTTTTATTTAATTCCACTACAGGTCTGAAAATAAGTGTAAATGGTATTGATACTTTGTGAGTGGTCGGTGAGTACATACCACGCAATTGTCCCCTCTAATAACTGCCCACCTTGAAAAGGAAATAATTTTATTAACGCCACCATGAATTAAGTGCCCGGGGCAATCAATAGAGGAAACAAAATATTTTGTTGAGTAACATGATGAACATGAACTACAGGAAGAGAAATTTACTATTGAAATTTAGCTGCTTTGCAAAAATAGTGTCAGAAAACTGTAACGATAAAACATGCATCGAAAAAATATTGTGATAAAACTAAAATGCAAGCCTGAATATAACTGCCAGACATCATCTGTGGAGGAGTGTTTTTGAGTATAAAAGCTGAACACTATACTCAAAAACACTCCTCCACAGGTGATGTCCTGCAGTTATATTCAGGCTTAAAATGATATCATAAAATAACAAAAAGTGAATTTGCTTATTCTAGATCATTTTAGATGATATTGGTGCTTTTGATTTTAAACATATTTTGGCATTTGAAATAAGAAGAAATAATCACTGTGGAGGAGGGATTTTGCAGCATAGGTTTAGGCTATAAAGCCTAAAGCTGTGCTCAAAAATCAAACTTCCGCAGTGATTGTTTGTTCTTATTTCGAACACTGTATTTTGTTTTTTTTAGGCATTTTCTATTGGCGTTTTGGATATCTTTGGATTTGAAGACTATGATATGAACAGCTTCGAACAGTTTTGTATCAACTTGGCAAATGAAAACTTACAGTATTATCTTAACGAACATATCTTCAAATTGAGACAGGTAAGTTAGCAACCATTTTAAACTTTTGTTCTAAAAGCAACTTTTATGGGTGTGTTTGTAACCAAATTTGACGAACAGCAACAAAAGTAAAACCACACAGAAAGGTGTTACGTCAACGATCTAATTTCAATATTTCTGGGTTTGAAATAACTGCCAGTCATCACTGCGGAGGAGAGTTTTTCAGAATATTTTCTGCCAATTTGGCTAAAAATATTCTAAGAAATCTCCCCTCTACAGCGATGACCGGTATTTATTTCAAGTCTTTCAGTTTTTTTTTTGGTTTGATCGTTTAGTCTTTTCTGTAAATTTTGTTTTCGGTCTATTTACACATGTAACCATCTTCTTTCATACCAACACTCAATTGAGAAGTGATTTTTCAGGTTCAGGTTACAAAGCCACCTCTCAGTGGTTATATGCTTTTATTTTGAAATTTTCTTGTCCCATATTGTCCTTATTGAACAAGCCATTTGTATGAACAGTGTTTAAAAGAAGAGCAAATAATAACTGTGCAGGAGTGAGTTTTGAGCATTCCTTCAGACTTTCTAGCCAATCCCTCCTCCACAGTGATTACTTCTCCTTATTTCAAGTACTGATAAAATCTCTTCTAGGATGAATATATTGAGGAAGGTTTGTCTTGGGATCATGTCGATTATGTTGATAATCTGAACTGTTTAAATCTTATTGCTGGTAGGCCCATTGGTTTGATACTCTTGTTAGATGAAGAATGTAGGTAAGTAACCAGACCCATTGGTTTGATACTCTTGTTTAATGAAGAATGCAGGCAAGTAACCATCTCAAACATTATCTCTGCAAAACAATAATGGTCAATGTAAGAGTAAAGATTCACTGTGAAAGAGTGGTATTTGAGCATATCTTCAGGCTGAAAAACCTGAAGCTATGCTCAAAAATCCCTCCTCCACAGTGGTTATTTACTCTTATTTGGACTGCTGTAAAGCATTACTGTTTTGATAGATATAAAGAAGCTGAAATAAATTTAAGATGAACTCAAGGATAGCAGTGATCCTTGTAGCCTAAAGTTACGCTTAAAAAACTCCTCCTCCACAGTGATTATTTACTCTTATATCAACTACTAACCCAATGATATACACAGGAGAGAATATAATTATACTTGATGACAAGCAAGCATTGAAAATCATTATTAGGTAACTGAGCCTCAAATATAGCAAGCCACTTCTAATATGTGTAAATATTTCGACTAACATCTACTGCAGTTAGAATAAAGGAGTAGCTGATCATAGTCAATCTTATTATTATGTTTTTGACAGTTTAACAATTGGAACTGATGAAAGTCTTCTTGATAAATTTAATCGCCATCATGCAAATAATAACTGTTATGAAATGCCACCTACAAGAGAAGCTGTATTTTCTGTTGTTCATTACGCTGGAAAAGTGAAATATCAAATCAAGGTATTCTTTGTGTTTCATATTAAGGTCTGGGAAAAACATTTTTTGGAGATGTTTGATGAATGTTTGACGAAACGTTTGATGTGTTTCTACACACTTTCAAGCAATTAATAAGAACTGCGCCTTTTGATTCTCCTTTGGCACAAAATTGATTTGAAGCTCTGTTTGATGAAATGTGAAATGTGTGTAACAATTCAAACATAGAAATCTGTTTGATGGAAGATCGAAAAGTTTGATGAAAATTTTAATTCGAAATAAAATTCATCAACAAACATGATTTTCTCATCAAACATCATCAAATATTGATTTTGCGATAGAGGAAAACCAATGGAACAATTTTCAAAATTTATCAAACACGAATGTTTGATAAAATGTTTGACTGGTTTTCTCAGACCTTTAACCTGCAAGAGTTATTGAATTCTATTTGCACTTATCACCACAAATAACTCAGCTGCTGAGCCTATATAATTCTTTAACAGTGGTTAAAATAATAAGAGCAAATAATCACTGTAGAGGAGTGGTTTTTAAGTATAGCTTCATGCTAAAAAGTCCCTCCTCCACATTGATTATTCACTCTTATTTTGACCACTAGTAAAGATGGGTTTTAATTGCACTTGGATTGGTGTCCTCATAATCAGTAGCAAGTTCATTGAATTAGTGTTCTTCTATTGACTAAAAATATTCTGATAATCTCTCCTCCACAGTGATGACCGGCGCTTATAAGAATATGAAATGGTGTTGCGAATTCGCCAGTGAAATATATCTGGGCATGTGGTTTGTTTTGGTTATAATCCAAACTATGTATGCCCAGATATTCGTCAGCTAATTTGCTTCGTCCAAAACCAGGCTTCATGCTCTAGCTCATCTTCCACCCCCATTGATTATTGTTGTCACATTTAATTCATGTTGTTATCTGGGAAGCTTCTGCTTTGTATTTCATCACAAACAATACTATCTTTTCATTTAATACAGATGTCGTATAGATAGAATAGATGTAAACTGAAGAAATGTGGTTGATATATCTAATTGTTGATTTTCTTTCTCGTTTAGGGCTTCAGAGCAAAGAATCGAGATTTAATGAGAAGTGATATTGTAACAGCTTTTAAGAACAGTAGAATGTTATTTATGAGGGAATTGATGGGTGAGTTTTTTTTTTAATGGTAGCAGCTTTACAGCTGAAAACTGTACTCAAAAAACACTCCTCCACAGGTGATGTCTGACCGTTATCTTGAGGCTTAATAATGAGAATAATTCTTACATTAATCATATTAATTACATTTGCAAAGTCTGAAGCTGTGCTCAAAAATCTCTCCTCCACAGTTATTATTCACTCAAATTTCGACCACTAAACTTGATTATATTGCATTGTTTGAAATAAGAACCAATAATCACTGTGCAGGAGTGATTTTTGGGCATGGCTTCTGGCTATAAAGCCCGAAGCATTGCTCACAAATCTCTCCTCTACAGTGATTAAACCATATTTTAAAATGCTGATATTGCAGATAGTTTACCTTTTGTCATTATATTTTTAGGCTCTGATCCTATTGCTATTTATTATTGGTCTATTCTTCGTCACATGATCAAAGCTGTTACAATGTTTAAAAAAGCTGGAGTGGCTCATTCGAAAGGTAGGTATTAATAATTTATTGGTAATTCCTAGCTTTGAACCTTCATTTTCCCACCACAATAATAATATTGTACCATCCCATTGGGTAAAAACTTGTTTACAGCAGCTTTTTCGGTAGAGTTAAAATAACGAAATTTATTTAAATTCAACAAAAATGGAACTACGCAGAAGAGAGTCATATCAACAAGCTTGCAATGGATCGGTTTTTTCAGTACAAAGAAAGTGAGCAAAATTGTTTGGCTCATGCATTAGACATTAAGTTACTACTTATTACTTTTCTGATGCATTGCTTTTTTTGTTTAGGAGAAACAATGTTTAAACGTCAGGAAACTGTATCATGGGTATGCCTTGTTTTTTTCTTCCTATTTTCTAATCGTTTCATGTTTGTTGTATTACTTTTTGTTCTGTGTTAATTTCTTCCAATTTTAAGCAAAGTGGTAGTTGTTAATGCATGCTCAGGCCTTTCCTTAAGACGGGCTATTGCTCTCAAGGTTAATAGAGATCACATCAAAATTGCCAGCTGACCTTTTTATTGCTCATGTTCATAACACACTTTAGGTAACCAGGCCTGGAATTTCAGGTCAGCATTCCCCTTCCACAGAGGAATGCCATCCTGAATTTGCAGACCTGGGTAACCGTCTTCTGCAATAATTTCTATATTTATCATTGGTTACTGAAACTTTGATTTGTGAAAATGCTCATCATTTGATGACTTTTTACCAGAGCTTTCTGCCACACGAGATGCATGCTTTGTTGATGGTCCCTTACGAATAAAATAACTACTAATATTTTTAGGCTGGTGCAAGTGCATCACCTAGTAGCAGGTTAGTATCACATGAAACATATATTTTAATTCTCTTATAATCAAGTAGTGTCAATTCACACAGGTTTGGGCCTGAATTCTGGGCCCTGAGTAAAATTTAGATCCACTTTTCAGTCCTGAAAGTACCCTGAAATACCAAAATCTAATCGTTTTGCAGTGTATTCAGGGCTAATGTATTTAGAGTGAGTGGCATGTTTGATCCCAGCAATTGAACCTAGAATTTTATTTAATTCTGTTCTTTTTTATTTGGCCACAACCTAGTTAAGAATTGAACAAGAACTGAAAAGACAAGTTTGATAATATCAGTGCATTTCTTATTTACATGAATATTTGAATGTTAAAATATCCTTTGTGTGTAGGGTATTGACACTAGCTGTATTGTTGTTCTATTGTCGTATTTCTGGTAGTAAAGGAAGCAAACTATTTTCTTAACTTTCCATTATATTTCAATTTAGGAGAAAGAAGAGTTTTATGCGACAATTAACAGAAGCTGAACCAGAACCTGGTCAACAAGCAATGATGAGAAGAGCGACTAAAGTTATGAATAGGTGAGCTTCACAACATTTGGTGCACGAGTAAATGCTTTAAAATAATAGAAAAATGGTGCAAACTATGTAGTTAGAATGAATTGTAAATATTAGTAGTCGAAATAAGAGCAACTAATCATGCTAGAAAGCCTGAAGCTATGCTCAATAATGTCTCCTCCACATTGATTATTTCGATCACTGAATATTATCTTCAAATCAGTGCTTATAAACCTGAATATAACTACCGAACATTACTTGTGGAGGAGTGTTTGTTGAGTATAGTTTCAGCTTTAAAGCACTCCTCCATATTTAATGTTCAGCAGTTATATTCAGGCTGTAAGCCAAAAGAAGATATACTATTAGCAGAAATTGACATCACACAAATGGAATGTTTTCTTTTGACTTACGCTTACAAATGGAATGTTTTCTTTTGACTTACGCGCACAATTTTCTGCCTAATGGAAATCAACCTTTAGTCGATTCCTATGTAGCTATTATTTATCTTTAATTATTCACTAATAATCAGGGTTAACAAGATACACAAGAAAGTGCACCATTCATTTTGGTGTATGTTTTCAGTGGCTACAAAGCCTAAAGCTATGCTAAAAAATCCCCCCTCCACAGTGATTGTTTACTGGTTTGTATCATCCTCAGAATTCTTTTTCTCTGTTTTGATTGTAGTGGATATTTAATTGATGTGTGTTGAAAAATGTTTAAAATAGTTATGACATTAAGCAAAATTTCGATTTCGAGAGCATTTACATGGATCCCACAGATAAACTCAAGCCAGTTTGAGTAGAAAATATTTCACTAAATGGTGTCCGGTTACTTCTTATGGGCCTCTGAATTTGCATCGGCATTCTCCTGTGGAGGAGCATCTTTGGACCTAAATGAAATCAGTCTCGTACCGGTACAAAATATTCATACGCAGAAATTATTCTCTTTGCCATCATGGGTTAGTTTTCACTAAATTACTCAAGTTGTTAACTAGGTATTTTTTCTTGACTGTAGTCTTTATTGATTGGATACTTTTCAACTTTTGAATTAATTCAAGATAAGATAAGTTAAGGTATTTAAACTTTAAACTTTTTTGAATCAATGCAAGTTTAGGTAAGTTTATTTCATGTTGTCTTTCTCTCCTGCTGTTCTTCTTGTAGTAGAGATAAGTGGCTAGAAAAATATCTTTAGTAAGGGCAATAAAAACTGTAACTGTCATGGAAAAAAAACTCCGGTTATGAATTACTATAAATGTAAACATTACAAAGCCAAATAATCTTGAGCTGATTAAAAAGATGAGAAAGAGTATCAAGATTATAAAAATAAACTGTATAATAAACAGATCTTACATCCAATTTACAGGCCTTGTAACACACAGAACTTCTAAAATATCATTATTTTGCTGTTTTAGGCCTAATTATAAGAGTAGGTGTCACGTTTTTATAAATTGAGAGTGTTCGGTTTATCTGTTTAATTTTAGGGAAATTAAGCCCCTTCTGCCCTCCAAAATTATTTATTGATTTACGTGTTATTTAACATGGATTTAACTGAATTTTCTGTATGTATGACGTCATACTACGACATCATAGCTATAGATATTTGAAACTCAATTTCTCCTACCACTATTTTCTTAAAGCTAAGTGGTTTTAAATTCTTTCTATGAAGGGAGTTTAATTCAAGTGTACTACTGGTGTAAGTATAACAGCATGAATCAGACTCTAATCACATTACACACTAATATGAATTATTGATTTAATGAAATCTGAATCTTCTCTGTTCATGATTCCTTTCGTAATAGTTCAAATGAGTGTTAATATCATATGTGAAGGCCAATTCAATAATCTTGGAATTGTCTGGCTTCTTCCTCGGAAGGAAGTCAATTAGTTTTTAGATGCGATCCATTACTCTTCCTTATAGCTACTATTTCTACTTGTTTTAAAACCTGTGTTTGCTTGTTTCATTTAGGAGGGTACATGATCTAACAAAAAAGATACAGGTATAGTTTCATTGTAGTATTGATCAAGTTTGAATGTAACTACTGGATATCGCCTGTGGAGGAGTGTTTTCTGCGTATAGTTTTAAAGCTGAAAACTATTGATAAACACTCCACCACAGGGGATTCCATCTGTTATATTCAGGCTTTGAGTTATGTTAAGAACATCATAATGTCATTATCTATGAGAATATAACTAATTGCAAGGGAGTTCATATTTCTTGACGTCATTATGGTCACATCATGTATTTCTGATTTATGATGATCTATTGACAAAATTGTGACGAAATTATGTTAGAAAGTAAATCCTTTCAAATACTAGTAAACAAAAGAGTTGAGCAATGTTCTTGTGAATAATCCATTTATTACAGTATGTTGACAATGGTATAGATTTACATCAAAGTTTAACATAATATCCAAGGCTTAATCAAGGTTAATACTAGAAGAGTTATTCCATGTCTTCAAAATAATTGTAAAATTGTAAAATAGTTACTATGTACTACTCTATATAAGTAGGGGGCTAATGCCTAGGCATGTCTAAGCAAGAAAAATAAAGTTTCTATCTTAAGTTGGTTAAATTTTGCATATACCATTACATAGTAGTATAAAGCCTTCAATCTATTCCTGATGAGTGCCCAAACAATTACTTGTATGGCAAGTAACTAGCCCATATAAAAATTCCCTGATTAGACCCTGATAGAGTTTATAAACGATCTGTTTACAGCAAGTACCATTATATCATTTTTAGTAAGGTTAGTTTTTCTGGAACTAGTAGTTTTGCGAAGTAAAAATGCAGCAATCGCGAAAGAATTCCCATTAGTTCAGTGTAAAAACGTGTCCACCATCTTAAGAACACTGTTGAATGACTAATTTTCGTATTTTAACTCGATTATCTTGAATTCATCAGTTTGTTTGGATGATCGTGTTCGTTTTATACTTTATTATAATAATACTCGTGTCATTAAACACGATTTCTTTCATAGAAATATCTAACAAATAAATGTTTTAAACTATTCAAATAAAAATACTATAATATTTTTGCACGGACGAAATGTACATTTCTATTCTTTTCATTAAATTGTTATAAAGTTTATTTAAAAGGTATGTTTATAACAAAAGGATACAATACAGTTGATTGATATTTCTTTTATTTCTATAATAAATAACGTATTACACAAAACCTCAATCTTCTTCAGATGATGAAGGAAGATGATAATAATGTTGACTTAGAGCCTCTTTATATGGAGCCCAATGTGTCACTCAGCCAATATAACTCGCTGAAACGATGTTCTGTCTCATCCCTATTTCTGCAGTCATATTGACAGAGCATTTATATGGCAAACGAGTTATCACTCCTAACCGATATAATGCTTTCTTTATCCAAGATATCCGCAAGGCGACGCAAAATCTGTGTGCTTCATGCATTGCGCTCCATATAAAGAGGCCCTAAACACCTAACTCATGCTGTTAATTTCTATGTCGGGGGACTAAATTCTTCTTGCACTGTTGCTACTCTGTTGGGGTTCTTTCCTTTGCCGTTTCCATGTAGCCCTTGTCTGGTGCCTTGGGCTCTGTTGCCTTTCCTTTGCCCATTTGCCCCTACCAGGTATCTTTCCTTGCCTGTCGTTCTTGTCTGGTGCCTGGCGTTCTGATGCCTTTTCTTGGTCCATTTGCTTGTGTCTTTCTTCTGCCGGGATCTTTCCTTTGCCTATGGTCCTTATCTGGTGCCTTGGTTCTCTTGCCTTTCCTATGCCTAATCCTCAGTCCGGTCCTGCCTGTTGCCTATGTTCCTCTGCCGACTTGCATCTTAAAATTGCGAACATAGTGGTACACCCACGCTTTGCAATCCTTAAATTACTGGTTGTTAAAGGAGACAACCAAAAGTTTTCAGTTGCTTCTTGGAAACACAAACCACATAATACAGTTTGTTTACTTATATAAGCTCTTCACCTACATAGTTCGGAAATAAGAAATAAAGTTATGTCAATACTACTGTCTTGCAATAATAAAATTATGTAAATAATACATTCATATTTGTTATTTGTTTGTCTCGATTACCTTGTTTATATGAAGAATGTTGAATAATTGTCAATATGATGTCTATTTCTTTTGTACTGCTAAACCTGATTTCTACTGAGCATTGAGATAATATGTCTCGTATTTTTAAAGGAATTAATCTTTAATATGAAAATGGAATTCCAATGAAAAGATATTAGTCTTAAAATTAAATTTATAACCGTATATACAACGAATTCATTCACATAAAAATAAGAAAAAATTAATGGCAATATTAAACTTTCGAGCTTATGAAATACAACTTATAGCTGGCATTTATGTTTATCCATGATGTGAACTAATACCATTATATTGATTTTATGTAACTGTTTCGCATGGAGTTTTTTATCTCCGTATATTTTGAATATGGAAAACATGATATCGTTAATGTATGAGTTGTAAAAAATGCGTGGAATAATAACAAACATAACTTACGATAAAAAGGTATATTCATGACAATTATGTCACCAACCAGTCTAGTTGTTAAATCATGTTATTTTCTCAGTAGTAATAATGTTTTCAGTGACAATAAAACATGTATCCTGAATATTATAACTGCCAGACATCACCTGTTGAGGAGTGTTTTTTTAGTATAGTGTTCAGTTTTTAAGATATCCGACAGTTTATATATTCGGGCTTGGTATCTTGGAAAATTTCTTTTTAACTTGGATGATTTGAAATATTACTATAAAAACTTATTATGTTATGGTATCTTTTAGCCTGGATGTTTGAAATAATCATTATTACTTTATTACATTACAGTTGTTTTTATGTTATAGAGTCCATCAAGAGTAAGATCTGGACTAGAAGTAAAGAGAACTATTTCTGGTGGTATGACAGAGGTATCAAGAAGGGGTGGATTGAAAAGTCCACCCACTGTTGTTGCACAGTTTCAGGTATTTAATATTTTGATCTCACAACCTATGTTATAAAACTATTTTTATCCTGTTAAACACAAGTAGTTGCAGCACATGTCATCAAATACTGATTTAATGATCTTGCAATCAGTTGATTTGAAGTTTATAGTTTTACATTATTATGTTATTATTATTATTACTACGGTTATGTTAAAAATAAAAAGTAAAGTTTTAAAAACATTTTTCTAATATGAGCACCTCTTTTAGAAATAACTTCTTTTAGAAATAACAAAATAAGTTAGACAATATAATGAAAAAGGTGCATTTGGAAGCACCACTTATTTTCAATGTTTTGCAAATAGTGCAGCCCTTATTTGGAAGTGGTGCTTAATCAGTCATTTACAGTAAACGCTCTCTTAATATCCATCTAATAAGCCCTATCTCTTCTTAATCTCCCTCTTGCGAGCCACTTTTCTTTATTTGTCACTCCCTTCAGAAATTCGAAAATTTATTTAGACCCTATCCTCACTATTGGTAACTATTTTAGCTTATTTAATAGAGATGCTTCAATGCTTATGTTGCTTTTAATTTTAGACTTCTCTTCAAGAGTTAATGGAAACATTGAATAAATCACATCCATTCTTTGTACGTTGCATCAGATCTAATGCACAGAAGGTAAGGAGTCTAAGCGACGAGAATTTTATTATTTAGAGTTTTTTATTTGGTCCTTTACGTAGACAGTATTTAATCTTCTGAAAGCGATTTGTGATTATCCGAAAAAATTGAAATTTTTGCAACTCAACGATATAAAAATGTATATTTTCATGATTTGTGATCATCATGAATTTGGATATGTACTACAGTGTTTGAAATAAGAACAAATAATCACTGTGGAGGAGCGAATTTAGAGCTATAAAGCCTGAAGCAATGCTCAAAATCCCCTCCACATTTATTATTTGCTTTTATTTCAAACACTGTACTGTAAATATTGATTTGTGGTGATGATATATGTTTATTTATTATTTACAGGCACCATTAGAATTTGATGCTGAGCTTGTATTAAGACAGTTACGATATACTGGTATGTTACAAACCGTGAAGATTCGTCAAGCTGGTTATCCGGTCAGATTTTTGGTACAGGTAAGAGCTGCTCTTTTAATGTACAATGTAATAATGTAACTGTACCAGATATTTTATGATTGAAATAAGAGCAAAATAGTCACTGTGGAGGAGTGATTTTGGAGCATAGCTTTAGGCTACAAATCTTGGAAGTTTGCTCAAAGATCCTTCCTTCACAGTGGTTATTTGATATTATTTGCAATCCTTAAGGTGGATTTACACTAAGTGAGAGATTTTGCACCAAAGCCGAAAGACATTCCATTTTGGTAGGAATTGTTGACATGGCGTGTTATGTCAATTCCTACTAACGGAAAGTCTTCTTTTGACTTTCACACAAAATTTCTTGGCTAATATAAATCCACCATTAGAATTCATTTGTTTCTTTGAAATTTGTGTTGTGTATAATGAATATTGATAATAATTATTGATAATAACGATTTTAGAGTATTATTAAAAACTTTTCCATTACAGGATTTCTTAACCCAATTCAAATTGTTGTTTCCATCGGATGTGTTAAAAGATTCACCTAAAGATCTTCCAAAACTTCTGTCAGCTATTGGATTAGATCCAGATGAATTTCAAGTTGGAAATACTAAGGTATAAACAATCTATTATATTAACATTCAAAGTGTGGATTTCTTTAACCGGCAGAAAAAACTTCGTTACAAATGTTTTAGGTGCTGAGAAGATGTTTTCTTTCGTATCCGCAAACAGTTAAGAAGTATTATTTCTACAGAAGAGAAGTAGGGGGGAAATGGTTCGCAATTTTGGAGCAAACACAGAGTACTCTTGCAAATAAATCAATTAGGGGAACTCTAGGGAAAAGTTTTGTTATTTTGCAACAGAAAATGTCTACTAGCAGAAAAACATGATGATTCCTGTAATATGGGTGTTTACAGCTAGTATGAAAGTTTACTGTTTTTAGGTTGTCAATAACGTTTTCTTAGGATTACTAATCTACAATACAATTAAGTTCCTTATTTACTTTGTTCATAATTTCAGCCTAACCAGCATTGTATTGTAAAACTGTTTTTAAGTAATAACTGTAATGCTTGAATATATATCTCTCTAGGTGTTTATGCGAGAGCAACAATATCAAGCATTGCGTTTAAAATTAAAACAAAAGATTGACCATAGTGCTCGTTTACTTCAATGGTGGATTCGTTCAAAACTTGATAGAAAACATTTTGTTCAAACCAAGTGTGCGACCATAACAATACAGGTGATTATTTCTTTTTAGTTTAATCTTCTCTGTCTGGCTTTGGTGATGATTGTATTTGATAGCTATACTTGCAGCAGGAGCTAAAATACCCACCAGTCATCACAGTGGAGGAGGGATGTTTCAGAATATCAGCCAAGTTGGCTGAATATATTCTGAATAATCTCTTCTCCATAGTGATGATCCCTGCTGTAGTACTTATATGATTCTCTGGTTTCAGAAAATATGGCGTGGGTATCAAGCTCGAGAATCATACCGTAGCATGCAAGAAAGACACCATGCTGCTATACGTATTCAAAATTTCTGGAGATCAACTAAAGCACCAAAAATATGTGAACTTCATTTCACAGAATTCAAAATTTCTGTTATTAAAGTTCAAACAAGATGGCGTGTTTACTCATGTCGAAAGAAGTACGTATTATTGTCTAGCGGATATCACTTTACACTTTATATATAAGTTTGTATTTATTTACGTCCTTTAATTTGTTTGCTCTTTTACTATTAAAGGTTAGGGACTGTCTCAACTATAACATTTATGGAGAATATCAACAATCTTGCAATGGATTGGTTTATTCATATTGAAGAAACCAATCCATTGCAAGCTCATTGACATAAACTTACTAGAAAAGTTGATCCTGGAACAAAGCTTTGAGATGTTCCCTTACTTATGTATAATAAAACAGTGTTTAAATTAAGAGCAAAATAATCATTATGTAGGAGTGATTTTTAGCATTGTTTCAGGCTAGAAAGCCTTTAGCAATGCTCAAAAAGCACTCTTACACAATGATTTGTATACTCTTATTTTGAACACTGTATAAGCATTATATTCTTTATACCCTAGAAATAAAAAATGTCTGCAGGCCTCAAAACAATCAAAACAATAGAAATGCTCCAAGCTTTAAGATAATGTTCGGACATCACCTGTGGATGGGTGTTTTACTTACTTAAAGACACTCCTCCACAGGTGATGACTAACCGTTATCTTGAGGCTTAGATATAAAATGCTAATTATTTGCTACTACTACTCTCGATGTTTGTGTGCACAATTTGTTGTGTATTTAGATATTTGCAAATGTTAAAAGAGAAGCAAGAAGCAGATGAACAGAAAGAAATTCTGTAAGCCTCTATGCATAACACTTCCATATACATTGTTTTGTTATATTTTCTATCAGTGCACATCTTCTCTGTATAGCAACGTAGCAGTGGTTTCCCCAAGACATACGGAAACTGTCTGTAAATTTTTGACTCTGAAAGAATTGCTATTTTTTATTTTGAGAGTGATATTTGTATCTAAGCATATTATTGCATTGTTTTTAGTCACAAGATTCTGCTTTTATAGGAGAAATTTATGTGAGGAGAAATTTTCCTTTTCTTAGAAAACTTAAAATGTTTGACTTGTTTTACTTTAAAAGAGGTGCTTAGTACATCCTAAAATTTATTAATGGAACACTCTCATGATGGATTCTTTTTTTGATAAGAAATGACAATAAAAAAAATTCGAAAGTTTGCTCCGCACAGAAATTTCTCTTTTTTCAACCAATCAAATTATGATCATTTATCATTACTTTGCATGATGCAATCATCATCATGACATAACCAGGACCATCTAATAACTTGACTGAACAATTCATCATAGTATTTTGTAAAAATTTTTGTTGTATGTGCTTATGTTTTCAACTTATCCTTCTTAGCAGAGCAATACCTTGTCATTTAACGACAGACAGAACTGTTCCTAAAGTTGTTGGCTCACCTTATTCGTCGCATAGGATAAAAATAAAGTAAGAAAGAAAAAAACAACAGCATTGAACAGTAATCTTTTTATTATTTCAAATGTTGTTTTTAACGGAGGAAACCCAGACATGCTGCTAATAATAGCATTATATTAACTTTCAGAAACTGAAAGTTAAGTCATATTTTCACGAACTTAAGCAAAAAAAGTTTGGAGAGAAATGAATTTCCAAAGTAGAACTGAATTCAACGTTTTAAGCGAAACAAGCGTAACCAATCAGATTACAGGAAATAAATTCTTTGCAAATTTTTTTCTCTTAAATTCGTAAGTGGAAATCCACATTTACCATAAGAGTAAATAGTCACTGTGGAGGAGAAATTTTTGAGCTTAGCTTTAAGCTTTGCAGTCTAAAGCTATGTTCAAAAGTCACTCCTCGACAGTGATTATTTGCTCTCGACCTCTGTTGCTAAAAAGTGTCCTATTCACTGTCAATAGTTGAAAACAGAACTAAATGAAGTGAGATTTAGTACGACTTAGTGAACTACTTTTATAAACAAATTATATACTGGTAAAATAATTCGTGATGTCAGAAGTTTCCCTTTAAATTTGTATATAGCCTTATGCAATACCGTTTTATGGTTTTAATAGGGAGATAAATGCCTCAAAATGCCAATGTAGAATTATAGTTGTTTACTAACATCTATGGGAATATAGTTAGTTATAGTATATAAATATAAATGTTATGTATTAGTTTGGCATTTTCCACTACAAGGACCAATTGTTTCAATGACAAGGATTTTTGACAGAGTTTATTAATGCTTTTAACAAAATAATAGCTAGAACAATAAGTTATTGTCCAATAAAAATAAATGGGTCCCTTCTAAGTCAGTGGGTAAAAACGTGTTCAAAGTCTGCAGTAAAGCTGGTAGAATAACGTTTTCAACGTTGTTCTAGCATCTTCACTGCTGACTTTGAACAAGTTTTTGCCAACTGGGTAAGGTAAGCATTACAAGAAAACTTAAAATGAGAGAATCAAATTTGAAACGTAAAATCCTAGCAGTGTCAATGTCAAAACGATAATACACCTGACGTTAACACACAAACTTACATCCGTACATGAATTGTATCCATATTTTACTGCAAAACAAAAAAAGTAATGAAGTGTTCACTTTTATTTTCCTATTTTATCTAATTAACGCCACATTGTGGTGAAGGGGGAGTGGGGTTATTAGAAGCAGATGTTAAAAAGGGAAGGGTGTCGGTCAATAAAATATTTTGCCTTTTAAAGGGGGCATTAATTTGGGAGTGGGCGTTAAATAGAGAAAATACAGTAAGTAAGGTGACTTCTAATGCATGTAATGGTACACAAAACAACTAAGAGGAGAGCCTGCCCTTTGTGTTTTATTTTTACTGTGTTTTGACTCAAATTTGCCAATTATTTATGGTTAACGAAGATTACTGTTCCATGTTGTTGAATTGCTTTTTGTTTTAACGAATTTACAAAAGCACACACACACATTCATAAATACGAAATACGCACATACATACACTTTTTTTTACGCATGCACACATTTTACATTATTTTCTTGCACAACTAACATCCCTACTAAATTAATAACAAGTGCACATAGAGTTTTACCTTCAAAAGTGACTCGTGTGATTGCATCGTTAATAATTTTCTGTTTTAGCGAGAATGCTGAAAATATGATGAATGAAGTATTGAAAGATACAATTTTTACAGAAAGTGGTGATCACCATAACGAAATTGCTGCAGAAGGATCTGCTGCAAAAATTGCTGCAGAAGGATCTGCTGCAAAAATTGCTGCAGTTTCTCCTGCATCTGCTACTGATGGTGATGACAAGAAAAAAGTTCCTTTGTATGAAGAAATCACAAACTTTGAGGGCATTTTTGCAAAAGAATCTGAACCAGTTCCAGAAAAAGTTGCATCAGTTGTAAAGTTAAGAACTGAGTTTGGTGGAAGTCCAGCAAATTTGAAGCAGAAACTTATCAGGCGTCTTTCTTTTACTGCCAAAGATAAAATTAAGTCAACCCCTCCTACTAAAAAAGCAAAAGAAGCAGAAGATTTTGGATATGAAATAATAACTGGACCACCGGAGATACCATTTGATTTTAGAAAAGGCGCCACATGGCATTCAACCTCTCCTGCGAATACTTCATCAGCATCAAAGACAACTAGTGGTGGTGGTCTTGGTAGCTTTTTTAGCTCTCTACATCGTAAAGGGTCAAAGAGGGAAACAACAAAAGGTATAATACTATTATATTATCTAAAACTATAAACTATTGGATAGATCAAGAAATTTGGAAACTGTTTGAAAGGTTGCAGTTTTCAAATAAATTTTAGACATTTTCAATATTCTTCAGTTATTTCGAAATATTTAAAGGGGGTAGGAGTTGCTGTAGGTCTGAACAAAATAAATAATCACTATGCAGGAGGGAAATTTGAGTATTGCTTCAGACTTTGTAGCCTGACACAAGTTCAAAAAACGCTGTTTTTGCCATTTAAATAACAACATCTGTGAAGAGGAATTGTGTGGAATGGGATGAAAGTTTAAATGACCTTAGAGGGGACCCTTTAAAGATAGTCACAAGCGGTCTAAAGTGCAGTTAATCACTGGAGGAGTGATTTTTGAGCATAACTTCAAGCTATCAAGTCTGAAGCTATGCTCAAAAATCTCTCTTCCATAATGATTATTTACTCTTATTTCGACCACTGGTCACACCGTTGTCTGCATGCTCATTGTCTTGTAATATTACGACCTAATATATATTTTTAAACACTGCAAATGATGTCTACAGTCGACATAAGAATATAATTTGTTACGATAGATTCGGGGTTTTGTATCCTCAAACTATGCTAAAAAATCGTTATTTTGAGGCTTGAAAGGATATTACATCATTCAAATTTGATAAATTCTTTTGGGAGAAACAAGATAATTTTAAGTTTGATAACTATATTTGCTATTCAACTTTTTTTAATACGATCTTGTGCTATTCTGAAGAAAATAGTACACAACCCCTTAAACTTTAAACCCTAATTAAAATAAAAAACTAGATGAGAGGTATTATATTTTGTGACCTGACAACTCCAGTTAATAGACACTACTATTTGCCTTCCAAGTATTATATTGGTGTTATTTCCTAATTATTCATAGACAAGAAAAGTCAACAACGGAGATCTTCTGGAGCTACAGATAATGATTACATTGTTAATGGTGAAATTGAATTAGAAGTTTTCAATAATTTCTTAATGAAGAGGGTAAGTTTATTATCGTATAAATTTGTTTTTAGTTCATAAATACAGTGACAACGGTACCTAATTTTATATGAAAGTGACAGTGATAAATACTTGCCTTGATTAGTTCAGATAAAGTTATATATTTCTGTAAAAAACTGATGTACAATATCTATACTGGATAGAGAGATGGGAAGTGGCTCGCAGTGTATGTAATTGTTCCAGACTCAATAGAGAGAGGGCAAGGGGCTCATGATATGTATATGATTGAGGAGTAATAATCTTGCATGTAAAAATGGTACCTTTTTAGTCTCCACTTTATTTTAAATTGATATATATTATTATTGTCACTTGAATTGCGTTATGATTACTATTCACCCTTTAATAAATATTAGATAAAAAGTTTTTGTCATTTTTAAACGTCAAATGGACAGTGCTCAAACTGCCAGTCATCACTGTGGAGGAGAGATCTTTCAGAATACTTTCAGTCAAATTGGCTGAAAATATTCTAAAAAGGTTTCTCCTCCACAGTGACAACCGGTAGTTTCTAAATAGGATCAAATAATCACTGATTTTTAAGGCTACAAAATTTGAAGCAATGTTCCAAAATCACTCCTTCATAATGATGACGTTATTAGCGAAGAAATATATAATATTTAATTTTCGTGCGTTGGCACTTTTTGTAACAGATACAAGGCAAGGAGTAGATATTTAGTATGAAAACGTAAACAAATATTTTTTGCGGATATTAACTTACGTGCACATCATTGTGAAAATTAGTATGTGCAAAAATTAGCTTAAAGTATTCGCTCTTATTGCTTGGATACACCGGCAATATATTATGTTTACAAAATGATTATTAGCTTCCCTTGTATTTCTTTAGGTAACTGAGATGTATAAAGCTGACCATGGAAAACAAGATGCAGAAGTTGATGTTGTTTTTAAAAATGCTTTACATAAATATCATGGAACATTATTATTTACATGTGCAAATGCTTCTGTGCAGGTACGAAAACTGTAAATAATATCTATGGAAAAGAGGAGTCAACAAAATTTGCAATTTCTTGGTGCAATAGAAACCAATCAATTACAAGTTATTTTGGCGTAACACTCTTATTTGCAGATAAAGTATTGATTTTTTTTTTACTTATATGTAATTACAGTCAACATTTTGTTAATTCCAATATCCGTTAATTCAAACTTCTTTTACTTCAAACACATTTTTAGGTCCCCAGAGTTTGAATTTGCCCTAAAATACATGCAATATTTCGAACATTCTTGAACGAATTACTTGTTCCCCTGAGCGTTCAAATTAGCAGATGTTGACTATTCAGATAAAATGAATATAATGTGGGAAAACATTGAATAATATTACTCCAAAGCACTACTCCACAGCTGACGTCCTAGAGTTAAATACAGACTTGGTGGAAATTCGGCTTTTTTATATTTTAGCGCAAAGAATTGATTCTGCTCAAATTCATTGACTTGGTGAACGGTTTTCAAGAAGTACTTGACCAAATTGTCAATCAAGATGAAAAAGTATCAAAAGAGTTCTCAACAATGGGAGTTAATTTATTTAGAGGAATTATTGAAGAGTTTGGAAAGAACAAGTATGGATATTATATTTGTTTTGTAAGGGACCATCTCAAAATATCGCTCCAAAACCAACTTTTTTGTGCAGAAGTGTGTTAGGTCAATGAGCTTGCATTAAGAAACCAATCCATTGCAAGATCATTGACTCAGTACTCTCCTCTGTAGATTTTATTTTTGAGACGGTTCCTAAACCTAGAAGTTATCATTTTTGTGCTAATACCCTAGTTGGAATGCTAATCTCTATTTTTTGTCTACAACAGACATGTACGAGATAGGATTGATCAGAATCAAAAGACAAAATCCAAAAGACTATTTACCATTGATTCATTTCTTTGGTTTATAGAAACAAATTTTTAAATAAGATTGTTGGCTCCTTGTTCTTCTTCACAGGTGCATTGTTTGCTTATTTTGATTCCTGTTCTCGATATGGCTTTCTAATTTGATTTGTTGCTTTGGTAGAAAAGATTTAATGTCATGATAATACAATCCTTAGAATAACAGTCGGACATCACCTGTGAAGGAGTGTTTTTAGTACAGCTTTAAAGCTGAAAACTGCTTAAAAACACTCCGTCTTATGGTCATTTTAATGCTTATTAATAAATATTTTACGTTTTAGAGATAAACTGGTATTGAAAAGGGTAAGTTATGTTTTGTTTTTCAAATGTGTATTACGTGTAAAATAATGATCATCCAATCTATTATTTTTATGCTGACCTCTGGCTACACACTTTGCTGTGATTTCAGATTGTCGACACCAGTGAAATGGTATAAAAGAACATGATAACTGTGTGAACCTCCATTATTTGTTCTTATTTCGACCAAGGAACTCATGTTCTGCTAAAAAATTACTCCTACAAAAGAGATTTGTTCTTGCATAACAGTAGATTAGTTGATCAATATTCAAGTTAATAATCACTGTGGAGCAGGGATGTATGAGCATAGCTTGAGGCTTTTTAGCCTAAAGCTATTCCCAAAAGTCACTCCTTTACATAGTGAATAATATTTACTCTTATTTTGACCACCGTTGATTGAATCTTGTTATTTTCTTTATAGAAACAACACAAACCTTATAAAAGAAAGAGAAGGAAAACGATTGAATTATATGTAAGTTGATATGTTTGAAATAAGAACAAATAATCACTGTAGAGAAGGAATCTTTGAACATTGCTTCAGGCTTTCTAGCCTGAAGCAATGCTCAATAATCACTCCTCCACAATGATTATTTGCTCTTATTTTGAACAGTTACACTTTACAAACCTGAAAATAACCACTGAATGTCAGTCTTCCACAAGTTTTATTTCATTTTTATAATATCCTTTTTGATTATGAGAGAAGGAGAATTTCTGACTTTATCTGAAAGGAATTGCTTTGCTCACTCCAGAATTATTAACAAATTTTTTTTTTTCGTTTAGGAACACAAAGGACATTTATATACATTTCAAAACTTCAATATTCAGACATATTGTGAATATTGTAATTCATTTATATATGACAGAGGGTTGACTTGTCAAGGTAAAAATTATTTGCCCCCCTTTTATATGCCTACATACATGTAGAGGTTGTTATTTCAACCTCTTCAACCTGGTCAGTATTCGAAATAAGACCAAATAATCACTGTGGAGAAAGAATTTTTGAGGATAGCATCAGGTTTTGTAGTCTGAAGCTATGCTCAAAATAACCCCTCCACAGTGATTATTTGCTCTTTGACCATCTTAAAAAAACATTTTAAAAATCAGTAGTTTAACTGTTACAAAACATGTAGTTTTGAAATAAGCCTATCGAAGAAACCAATCAATTGCAAGTTTATGGATGTAACACTCTTCTCTACAGATACCATAAATCGACTTATTTCAACTCATTTGTATTTCATAATAAGATGACTGTACATTTTTCTCATTCAAGTTTTATTTATTTTCCAGCTTGTAATTTCACATGTCATAAAAAATGCCATACAAAATATGTTCGACCATGCAAAGGAAGAAGACCTTCTCTTTGTGGACCTGCTGCTGTAAGTACAAGTAAAACTTTCTAGATTTCCGTTTCTATTGTAAAGTTCTCTAATCAAGCCTGAAAACACTGTCAAGGCGGGTTTCCACTAGGCGAATTAGTTTGCTTGAATTCTAAATGAAGCCATTGGTTGAAAGCTGATAGCTTCATTTAGGATTCGTGTGAACGAATTCACCTAGTGGAAACCCACCTTCAGACATCACCTGTATGGTATTTTCAGACATGCCACTCTTCCGGCCTGGGCCGGAATTCCGGCCGGAGAGAGTTGAGATCGTGATATGTTCCGGCTCGAACTTTCATTTTACAACGTATAATTTT
>JAULBZ010001342.1:0-22707 GCA_032360805.1 Neoturris breviconis | reverse complement strand
AGCGACTGCGGTCAAATCGCGCGACCCATCTTAATGATGAGTGTAATTATACGTTTACATAAGAATTGTGATATGTGTTTTATATTGTTTGATTTGAGGACCATCTCTATTAACAAATACTGTTTTGATAAGTTCGAACAAACTAAAATGCAAACTCGGTCCCAGCACTTTTTTATTCAAATATACATGATTGGTCAAACTAAATAAGAAACTGATGTTGATTAAGATGCAGTTATTTTGCAAGGATATGTACAGATTGTACTACATTTTGATGTACTTATGATTAAAGGAGTTCTTGTCAAAACATTTTGCTTCAAGTATGGAGAAATCTTTTTTTTCCATTTTGTGAAGAGAGAACAAATTGCTGTGACTTTGCCAACAGTTGATGATAATTTTTAATGGAATTTTGACGCTTTTAAAGCATTGGTTGGACAAGGCAAGTTTTGTTGCCGCCTAAATGTGACTGTTTCGTCCATTCTGAACAAGGAATTGCTTGATTAAGAAACATAAGAATTACAAGCAGAATATGTACAGCCTAACATGCCACCATTGTCTCATTTGTGTAGTATTAGACGGTGTCGGCGCTTAATCGAGGAGGTGCTTATACAAGAAGCGCTTAATCGATGAAGCGCTTACGCAAGGAGCGCTTATTTAATCCCGTACAAAATTAAAAAAGAAAAAATAATAAATGGGGGAAAAGTAAATATATTACCATATAAATATATTACGTATACAAGTCTTTGAAAATCTTATTTTCTACAATATTTTTTTTTTGTAGCTTCGCTTAGCTATCTATTAAAGTAAAAATTGGGCAAATTTATTTTTCCTTCGCTTTTTCTCATGGTCTCTTCTCCTTATTTAGCTGGGAACCAATCGAAGCAAACAAACAAAGCCAGTCAAATATCAATTGACTGATTGATTATTGATTGTCCTTAACAATCGAATACTAACAATAACAGTTAGCAACATGTAAAACCACTAAATTGTCGATATTAATCAATAATCAATTCATTGATTGATCTTCCAGTGGCTTCGATTGATTTACGATAATATCAAATGCTACTACCTGGCTACTATCTACTATCATTTGTAATCTAACCTTCATGTGATGATGTCATGACAGTCATCATGGAGTGTGTTCATTTGTGATCTAACCTTCATGTGAGGATGACATGACAGCCATAAGGGGTGTTGTCATTTGTAATCTACCCTTCATGTGAGGATGACATGACAGCCATCATGGGGTGTTGTCATTTGTGATCTCACTTTCATGTGATGATGACATGACAGCCATCATGTTCATTTCTTAGCTGGCTATAAAACCAGTAGTAACGTCATTGTTAAGGAACATCTCACAATGACAAAAATAATACCCCCTCCCATCCTCCCTGTCTTGGATCTGTCAAACTGAAAATAAAACACATAATTATAAATCTAAAATTGAACTTTGAAGCGAAAACAGACTGCCATGAAGAAAATCAGGTATACTACGTTTACCATTTTTAAACTTAATATCCGCGCTTCTGCGCAATGACGACGTGTTTACTCGACTAGACGACGCCAATATCATGATAAATTGATAAGTACGCATGTGCAACTCAGGGAAAACCCCGAATCGAACACGTCCTATTGAAGTCGAAATTTGCCCATTTCTTAGATGAAAGTTCATATTGCTACTAACATATTCTGAAGACTCCATAAGAATGAATATTAGTGGAGATATAATTGATTAAAGTCGTAGGAAATTATGTATATGCTCACTGTGTGGCAGCCATCTTGTTTGGCCAAACATTTTCTGTTTTCAGAGAAAGAATTGCTTGTTTTGCCACTTCTTGACATTTGAAATTTTCTGAGTATGTTCAGTGTGTGTCACTTATCCATTTGACATAGAAATTAAAAATTTGACCAAAAAAGGTGATTGTTTACCTTTAATCTAATAGTAGTTCACAAAGTTTTACCAAAATGTTTATGTAGGTTGTGTAAAGAATACGTACATGAAGTAGGCTAGATTTAAGTTAATTTCTAGTTTATTTATGTTAGAGTTTTATTTCAGTCTAATAATGTTTATCATTCATTTCCTAATGATTGATTCTTAAGATCCTGTTGCCCCTACATATATGTGCCGCAATAGGAGCGCTGCTTTGGATTCCATTGTTTCTAAATCTAAATTAAAAGAAACCATTGCAGTGTCTCCATTTGGGTGACGTCTTTATAAGGGTGACGTCTTTATAAGAGTGGCAGGTACAAGTCTTTACATGTTTTATTTATTTTAGTAATAAAAAAAGTTAACCGTTATAGTTTGACTAACATTTTTATTGTAAAATAAAGAAATAATAATAATAATAGTGAGCAAATGTGATGCCCAGGAGAACAATTTATTGTATTGTAATATCCCATGGCTTTCCAGAAACTTCACACCTCTAAGTTTCGACATAGTATTAATATATTCATAAAATGGGATAGTCAAATATGTCTGGAATATGATTACGTAAGAACATCTGGTTTTGTTTAAAACTTAAACCAATCAATGAGTAGAAGTTGATAACATAAACCAATCGAATTAATATTTTAACGCATCGAATTATCTGACGGTATACTCTGAAACCATGTGACGTATATAAGGCCCATATTTAGATTATATGTCTTGTCTGAGAAAATCTAAAGGCTATACACGGACTCTCCGGCAATTTTTTATTGACATGCTATCCTTTCATTAGATTAGTGTTAATCCTTCGTTAGTATAGTGGGGTACCCCCGGAAATATGTTAATTCATAAGAAGGTATTAGAAGATTCAGGGGGAAAAAAGTTACAAAAGTATGATGCAAATTTTTAAAATATATAAGAAAATAACCTCCTGAATAATAATTTTTGTTGTGTTACTTTCACAGCAAAATTTAAATATTCAGGGAGTCCACGCCATACTAATGAAGAGTTAAGCGTGGGTTAGTGTAACATACATACGATGATCGTGGAATAACGGTCCAGGGTATCCATGAAAGTCTCGACAATAGCATGATCGTAGCTACTTATTAAATTAAGAAGCTCAGAACTAACCTCTTGAAATACCTAGCAGCTTCTTGTTACACCAGAACGGTAGTGAATTATTGACACTCGTTGACTTAGCTAAAATAAATGTGTGGTAAATATGTGGTAAACTCTTGAATTTTGTTCGGAAACGTTTTTGTTTTGTTATAATACACAATATTAGGAAATATGCGTTTATGGTTTTTAAAGGGATTCTTGGGTGAAAAAATATTTTTTGATATGTTGTAAAGGATGAAAAATTGCTCAACAAGTCTTTTTGCAACAATTTTTTAAAAATGTCTTTTTGTTCTCAAGATATTTCAATTTTAAGAAATTGAAACCTACTTATGACATCACAAATTATGATGTCATAATCACAAATTATGATGTCATAAGGTGGGTTTAAAAAAACGCTGACACAAACTTTCTTTTATAACTTTAAAAATGAAAATAAAACAATAGACCTTTTCACAATATAATAAAAACGAATCGTTTGTTGTTCAAAGTAGAACTTGTTGCAATGTAATTCACTACAATAACTTCCTGTTCTACTCTAAGCAACTAACGCCTAGTTTTCCAAGCTCGTCCCCAGCACCTTTTGACCTTTTTTTTATTTTTCTGTGAAAAAATAAACAAAAAGTCACAAGGTGCTGGGGACGAGCTTGCTAGTTTTCGTTTTTTTTGTAAAAAACGTCTATTGTTTTATCTGCAAAAAATATCCTCCGTGGTAGAGTTTATGTCGCTATACAGTAGTGTCCACTTTTAAGATCAGCAGGTGCAAGTAAAGCCTGTTTCACACTGGTGAAGCATACGCAGACGCAAGAGTTGTCAGCATGCGCAAATGAAATGTTGCTATTTCAAGTAATAAAGTAAGTTATGAAGTTATAAAGTGCGCATGCTTACAACTCTTGCGTCTGCGTATCCTTCACAAGTATGAAACAGGCTTAAAAGTATCTGGTTAAAAGGATGTTCAATTTTTTAGGTGATTCCACTGTATATTTTAAGTCGAAACATTTCTCGCGAAATCAAAAGAAAGACATTTCATTTTTAGAAATTGACGCCCTCTTTTGGCTTTCGAGCAACTCAGCAACAATTTTCTGATAAGTGATTAAATTTAACCGAATTCTCAATAAAACTAAAACTGCGCAGAATGTTTTAAATCAAAGAGCTTGTTGAAAGATCATTGAGTCAAGTACACTTCTTTGTAAATTTTATTCTTTGAGACAAAATCCTAATGAATTTTTAACGGTTGGATATTGACTAAGCCTATTAAATAAAAACGACTTTGGGTGCCTAGTACTTCAACATAAATTATTCTATGAGCAAATTACTACATATTAGACTAATAAAATATTTATAAATCATAATTTAATCGGATTTATTTACTTAAATATTCATCCGGTTTGTTCACAAATAAATACTATTGAAAAATACCGTTTAAACAAACAGGAATTTTCCTTACTTTTTTATAATGGAAAATGGAAAATAAATGATTTTCTAATAAATCAAAATTTCCCTGACATTCACAAAAGTTTACTAGTTAGCCTGTTCCACAAGCATGAATTCTTGTGGCGAAGATAGTCTGCGGAAGAGGCTAAACTCAGTGAGCGCTCATCGTCTAATCACGTCGAAAATGCTGCCTTAATCTTACTGAGTTATAATCAGTGCCTTCGGTCATTTATATTTTGGCTTTCAGTGTTTGTGATAAATTGTTGATTCAATGCATATTCAAGGTTCATGTATAGAAAAAATGTCGTAACCCAGTAAGTAAAAACTTGTTCAAAGTCAGCAGTAAAGACACGTTGTTCTTTACTGCGGACTTTAACCAAGTTTTTGCCCACAGGAAATATTTATCAAATTTCCATTAGTCTGATAATTCTATGCAAAAAACAATTGATAGAATTGGCATCACATGTCATGCGACGTCAATTTATACCAATGGAATGTCTTCTTTTGTCTTTCACGCGGATATTTCCGCCTAATGGAAATCAATCATAAGGGGAGTTTTCATATTATTGAGAATATCAATCACGCTGGTCTGGTAAGCGGTAATAAATATTTATTTATCTTTTGACTCGTTATCTTATGTGAGTAGTATATTTTTAACAACAGATATCGTTGTGATATGAGATCTCTCTTGTTTTATTTCCTCCCAGTAAACGAGACAGTTTACCTCCGTACGAGCATCTGCTTCACACATTTGTGCCTTTATTTTTGCTATGAATTTGTTTGACTATGTTTTCTAGCCAACGCAAAAAAGACGTTGTTCTGACGTCGGTAGGTCAAAACAACGTCTTTTTTTACGTTGAAAAAACGTCACTTGCAGACAGAAGTGTAAGCCAATTTAATTGTTTCGCTGATATGAGGTCATTGCTCAAGGGCAGTTAGAGATATGTGTGAACGAAATTTAAATTTCTATTGTTTATATACTGATCCCAGCTTTTATAACTATTGGCAACTACATTTTCTTTCTATGCAATTACATTTTCTTTTTAACCCTATTCAAGCCGGGGGCGGGAGAGGGGGCTCACAAAGTACCCCCCACCTACTAAATATTTTTTCATTACTTTTAAATGAATGGCTTATACGACTAGAAATGTTATGACTTTTTCTACAATTTATCTAGAATCATTTTGGTTTTTCACCCAAATAATTTTTTTTGCATTAATGACGTCTTCGTGAGTAAGGACGGCATCAAAAACAATATTATGCTAAAATTTTAATTAAGTGTAGATCTAACTTTTTGGAAAGTTTCAACACTGCAGCATGATTCATTCAAAAGTTATGGATAGGGGGGAGGCACTTTGATCCCTAAAAAACTGGGCATGAATAGCGTTATTATTGATCAACTGAATGGCAAAATTGTTCTGGGTCTTGTCAGGTCTCACCAAAATATCCTGTTTGTTTCCATGAAAGATAAAGTACACCCCCCCTCCCCGGATTTTACAAGTTGAAAAAAGTCCTGGCAAAATAGAGTGAACAAAAGAATATACGTACAAAAAGTACAATCTGAGTTTATTTTTAATCATGACTAATGCAAATCGTTAAAAATATTATGAATCTCTCAGGGAAATAAAATGTTATGTGAGCGATCCACATTTTCAAATATAAACGTTTGTAGAGGTTAGTTTTGAAATCTATATATTGGACACCACGGTCACTCAGATTCTATTTACAAGAATATAAACAAATGACCTGGTTGCTATAACAACAGTTCTTATTTTGTGACGTATTCATATAAGGACTATAATATTAAGAATAAATTAGTTTTTGATTCTTCTTTCGAGAAAACTTAACTGTAAACTGAATAATTTAGAAAAAATTTGTTTTAATGCTGATGTCTGAAAGCCTTATCATCCTAAATAATTCCATGATAATATGTATGGGATTAATAATCTTTGAAATGTGAGATAGCTACATAGCGAATAACTTTCTAGATTAGATGAATTTAGCCCAGTGGTCAAAAACAAGCTGAAAGCGTAATTCTAGCATCATTACTGCTGACTTTGAACAAATCTTTGTCTACTGGGAGGGCGTTTGAGTGAAGTCAGTGCTTAGAAAAAGAACAAATAAGCAGGAGTGATATTCGAGCTAGCTTCAGGCTTTATTGCCTGAAGTTATACTGAAAATTCCTCTCCTCCACACTGATTATTTGTTCTTATATTAAGCATGTAAGAAGTAATTTAATGTGTATTGCGAGTGAATTTACGTATTGGATTTGCGAGTGATTTTTCGAGTGATTTTTCGAGAAGCAGTCATCATTTTAATCTTGAGATAGGGGGTTGGGCATTCGTTAGTGTACGTTACATTGACGATTTCGTTTTAATGAATAATCATGACAAATTCAGTTGATTGGCTAAACAATCATGGCAAATTCATCTGATTGGTTAAACAATCATGACAAATTCATTTGATTGGTTGTTAATTAATGATTTATAGTTATTGTTGTAAGGTGTTTATGAAACAAATGTAACATATGGAATGTCCGAATAAATACTAAAATCAACATTTTTAATGAGTTTTTTTCTATTAAAATTTTCGATGATGCTTACTACGGTGGGGTATATGACAAATTATAATATTTGATTGAGTGAAGGATTATATTGCTCAACTGGTAAAGGTTAGTCCTATGTAGGGTTGTCATCTATATAAAGGCAGGTCTTCACTAGGCGAATTTGTCGGTACGATTTCGAAATGAAGCCATTCCATTCATTTAGAATTCGCGCAAATGAATTCGCCAAAGAGATATTTAAGCGTATATGGACATTTCCCAAATTTCTTAATTATGCAGAAATAAAACCGACTAAAATCGCGTGGAAAATGATCAGTATATTTGAATTCTAATTTTTTAGTTTTCGAGAACTGCCTTTTTGATGATCAGAATGTTACCGTCAAATATAAGGTTCTCACGTCGTGTTAGTCTCGTTTTCAAAAAATTCATTTCTTTAAATATAGATAAAATGTTTCAGAATTGTTATTTTCTAAATAATTTCATTTTTATTCACTTTTTGGTGACGATTATGAAAATAAAACATTGGAACATTTAAAAACAAATTTATGAGAAATGTTATAATTATGCAAGTCGGGAAAGGTCCATTACCTCCACCCAGTGAGCAATAACTTGTTCAAAGTCAAAATTAAAGACGGAACGTTGTTCTAGCAACTTTACAGCTAACCTTGAACAAGTATTTGCCCACCGGTTTGATAAATAGCTGTTTTTTAATTTAATCAAATACCGTGAATTTTCTATTTAACGCCCACTTCATTTTAACATCCCAAAAACCCTTTCATTGTTACTGATTCCGATGTTAAGGATGCCAAAATATCTTAACCTCGTACCCAGGGCTTCTTCTCCCTTGAGACGTCTACGTCAAGAGTGAAGAAGCCCTGGGAGCGAGGTTGAAAATATATCTTTCCATCTCTTTGATGAGGATGAACAATTGTTTAGAAAAGTAAACACTTGTTTAGAAGTTGATTAACTAGTGGCAAAATCATGTTCAATTCCGCAGTAAAGACGCTAGAAAAACGTTGAACGATGTCTTTATTTGTCGTATCAAATATTTTAATATTAAAAAACACACCTTTATTTTAAACACCCCTTTTATTTAAACACTAATGCCCCCCCCCCTAAAATCAAATAAACGCCCTGGGCGTTTAGGAGAAGATTTACGGTAATAAATATTTCACAAAGATTTGGATTTTTCCAAAGCAAGATTTCAATTTTTTACCCAGTGGAAAAAAACTTGTTCAAAGTCCGCAGTAAAGACGTCAAAGCAACATTTTTAGCCAAATTCTAGCGTCTTTACTGCGAACAAGTTTTTGTCAACTGGGTAGTCTCTATATCTTGTAATTATTATACTGATGTTTTTCTGCAATTTTATTAACCTAATCATTTCTGTCATTTACAGAAAATGTGTCGACACACGACGTCGTAACTACGTTGTAACAACGTCAAAACAACGTCGTCGGGAAATGTGTCTGATTCTGATTTGCCTCTGATTAATCTTTCTCAAATCGTTCGGCGCGACTCGTAAGGCCCAAAATGACGCCGACGTGCAAGCAATATCATAGATCTTTTTACAAGAGGACTCAGAATGCTGTTAACTAACGAATTGAAGATATTGGGACATCAAGACACAGGAAGAAAAATACAACAACATGTTAAGGTGCGTATCTACACGATATTATTACCCATTAGGGAAAAACTTGTTCAAGTTCAGCAGTAAAGATGCTAAAACAACGTAGTACGACGTTATTTTAGCGTCTTTTCTGATGACTTTGAACAAGTATTTGTTCACTGGGCGATCTTGTATTTGTTCGGTTTGTTCGTACTGAGAAAACCAATCAAGTTCGTTGATATAAAACTCTCCGTTGCAGATTTATTGTGGATACATTTTATATGAGTTTAGCTTTTCAAAAACTTACTGTTTACTGTTACTGTTTTGAAAAATAATTCTAAGGTTGTCACTAAAAATTGATTTCCACGAGGGATTGTGTGATTTCAATTCCTACCAATGGAATGTCTTCTTTTGGCCTCGTGAAAATCAAACTCAGAGGTTTTATATCCTAAAGAATGTTAGATGTTGTACGAAGTTGTGAGAAGTAGCTATGTTGTTGGATAATGTACGTAGTTGTGAGAAGCGTGTTGGATAATGTATGTAGTTGTGAGAAGAATGTTGGATGTTGTACGAAGTTGTGAGAAGTAGCTATGTTGGATAATGTACGTAGTTGTGAGAAGAATGTATGATAATGTATGTAGCTAGTTGTGAGAAGAAAGATAGTTTTCAGAAGAATGTTGGATGTTGTACGAAGTTGTGAGATATGTTATAGCTAGATGTTATGTTCAATTCTCTAGAAATTTCAAAGATTAGGTTCACGTCTCAAATATATATATATATATATTTTATTTACTGTCTGCAATATTTCATATAGGAAATCTAGATCTCGAATGTATGGCGGATAAAAATGACAAAGAGAAGATCAATTTTTAATTCCGAAAAAAAAAAGTATTGCGCCAATTAATTCCATTGGCGCAGGTGTAATATTTCGATTAAAACAACTCAAAACAAATAAGACAATTCAAAATGTCCTCTCCTATAAATTTATATTCACCAAAATCCACCCTATTGTAAACTTAAATAAACAATATTTAAAGATATGAGTCAAAAATTTTGTAAATTATTTCATTATTTTTTTTAAAGATTCCATCTGTTATTTGCCAACTGAGTTTGTGTATTTTAACGTATTTACTAATAAATAATGCAGAAAACTAAGACTCGTTCTAAAGCAAAACATCACTGTGCGAAGGAATTTTTATTTAATAATTATTCTTATACAAACCCTATTAATATTATTAAATGAATGAAAAACTTGGTGAAAAAAGGTGGAGTTTTTGTCGAATTTGGTTTTAAAAATTGATTTTTCAAAAGGTAAATATTGCAGGAATCTTATATTACCATACTGCATGATAATAAATATGTTTGTTAGGCTTTACTCTACTTATTGACCCTATGTCTAGTAGGCAATAACTTGTTCAAAGTCAGCAGCAAAGACGCTAGCACAATGTTGAAAACGCTGTGATAGCTGGCGTCTTTACTGTGGATTTTTAAAAGTTGAAGGTCAAATAAACAATACATTTCGCAGCATAGATATTACACTAGATTTTTATTTTGTTTTCATGCAGGGTTTTCTTCATAGAAATTTAATACGCCTAAAAAGACCGCATCCCAGTTGCAAAAACTTGTTCAAAGTCTGCAGTAAGGACGCTAGAACAACTTCGAACGACTTTGTTCTAGCGTTTTTGCTACAAATTGTGAACAAGTTTTAGTCCAATGGGGTAGTTCTTTAACTTTTCTTCTCGGGTCTAAACTAGAAAGATACCCCCTATTGATTGTGATGCAGGACGGGATGTAAGGACAGGGGAACTAAATATTTATACTGAAAGGGGAAGCTTTGAGAGAGTACCCGTACCAACACATCGTGAAAACCTACCGAATTCAAAAAATGCGGGACCGTATTCGGTAGATTTTCATGCTGTGTAAGCGTGGTTATATTACCTATCAGATTTATTCAAAAAGTTATACGAAATATCTTTGATATACCTTATTTTCTTTAAGTTTTTTAAAAATGTTCATTGGTCATCCAATTAATGAACTATTTTTCAGCTGATGCTTTTTCATCAGTTTAACGAATGGTAAACTCAAAAAATGTTTCATGTTTTCTGTTTTACTAACCCAGCGGGCAGAAACTTTATCAAAGTTCACAGTTAAGAGGCTATTCTAACGTCTTTACCGCGGACTTTGAACAATGTTTGACAACTGGGAACCTTAGCACGATTATCCTACTCATTTATTATCAATCATTACATTCGGAGAGGCTCTAGTCTGCGGGCTTCTCGTTGAGAGAAAAAAAATAAGCGCGTGGATAGTAAATTGCCGAACGGTCAGTATAACACCGAAAGTTCTTATTGGACGAGACACAATATAAATTTAAATCACATATTCTCGTATGACGTCAGTTAATTCGATTATTTGCGATATAAATTTCATTGGACATTGTTTTAAAATTCTGTTCGTTGATTGGTTTATGGTTATAACAGCCTAAACGCCTAAATTTTAGATGAAAATTTATTGTCTTCTTTTATGCATAAATCGACAGCCTACCATAGGTGCAGATTCGTTGTATCTAGGCTGACTACAGAAGCGAAACTCAGGTAAACACATATAGTTGTAAAAAAGGAACAGAACTTATTTAGAAAGCCATGCTAGGTTTAGGTGGAAAATATAATAATTTTATTGGTCGTTGTAGTAAAAACTTTTTATTCTTTATACAATGGTCAAACAATACGTTACATACATAAAATGATACGTTCACTAAAGATTGTTTCAACGTTGTTTGAAAGTAAAAAAAATGTTCTTTTTTTGGGTGGAACTTGTTCAAATTCTGCAGTATAGATCCAGTTAGCACAACACGTCGGATAAACGTCGAAACAAAGCCGAGACGTCGTTTCGACGTTGATCTGACGTCGTATGCCTGCAGGCGACGCTGAAAAGCACAGAATTTAAACAAGTTTTTTTTGCTTACTGCTAGATACAATCAGGAATTAACCGTTTAAATTTATTGTTCAATCTACAACCTTGCAACATTCCCAGTGGACACTGGGTTATGCTTGAATTTAAGTATGGAAATGTACTTTATTTAGCTGGTTTGCCACTTTCTTTTTCTAATCTGAAACGGAAAAGGAACAGGAAAACGGATTAGCTACATAAAGGACCGTCTCAAAAATAAAATCTACAGAGGAGGGTACTGAATCAACGATCTTGCAATGGATTGGCTTCTTCGTACTGAAGAAACCAATACATTAAAAGTTCGTTGAACTAACACACTTCTGCACAGATTCATTTTTGTTGAATTTTGTCAATTTTAGTAGATTTGACCTTACCAAAGCAGTTGGTTTTGGAGCAAAATTTTGAGATGGTCCCTAAGCATATGCTGCTTTTTTTTATAACATGGTTCGACTTTTGTCTGTGATCTTGTCAGACAAGATAATTCAACCAAGAAGACTTCATCATTTATGCAGAGACGGCAATACTTTTTACAGAGAAATTTTAATCTCACATTAGTGTAAACTTAAATCCAGAGGATAAAATCTTGTTCAAAGTCCGCATTAAAGACGCTTAGAACAGTACTGAAAAACGTTGTTCTTGTGTCTTTACTGCGGATTTGGGCAAGTATTGTTCCACTGGTTGAATATTCCATTAAGTTCTTGATCCACTTGTTTAGTTTATAGTTTTACATTTGATAATTGGAAGAAACCATTGTTGTTTTCAACAAAAAATGAATTTGTGCGGAAGTGTGTTAGGCCAATGTGCTTGCAATGGATTGGTTTCTTTGGTACGAAGAAACCAATACATTACAAGATCATTGACTCAGTACTCTAGTTTGTTAGTTTGAGTTTGAATGATATGATTTGATTTGAGTGAAAGGTATTAAATTTTATTTTGGACATTTTAATGTGGCCGAATGTCGTTGAATATTTTTGTTATTATTTTATGTTTGATGCCTGTAATCTGTTTTATAGATTAACACCTACACTGCTCTTTATCCGATATCTAGACTATGTAGTAACATAAATCTCCCCCCACTGGGAAAAAACCTGTTCAAAGTCAGCAATATAGACGCTAGAACAAATCATCAAAGACGTTGTTCTAGCGCGTTTACTGCAGACCTTTTTTGCCCACCTGGCTATAATAATCTTAATTTTTCCATCCTAGAATTATAAAATGTTCATAGCTGACTACGACTACCCAGTGGATAAAAACCTGCCCAAAGTCCGGAGTAAAACGCTAGAACAATGTTTTTAACGATGTTCTAGCGCCTTTACTGCTGACTTTGAACAAGTTTATGCCTACTTGGTATAGACTTTTGGATATAATATTTAATAATAGATTTATCCTCCTTGCAAATTGCGGGAATCAGTGAAATTTTCAGAACGGGGTTATCTAAGGTATTTTTAGTATAACCTTTGGTTTGGCAAAAGCAACCCTTTTGAAATTTTCAGTACCTGAGATTTAGACTATATGTAAAAGATTCATGCAATATATACATTTCCTTTTTGGAATGTTGCAGGGGATCGTACTGGTCAATTAATTGAAGGCTAACGGAAAACCTGTCTAGAATAAGTATAATGAAAAAGTAGACGGTTATAGATAAAGACTTTTGAGCATATAAAGCAAATAATTACAGGAAATTACAGTTTGTAAATAACAGGACACGTCGTTCTTACGCCTCTTTCAACAAATGTTACGTTCTATTGCACCCTTCAAAAATGAAAACGCCCTTTCAACGCCCAAAATATGAAAACGCAAAAAAAAAAAAATCCAATTGCATCTACACGTGTTACACGAATAACTTTTTGAAAACTGTTACCAAAATATTTATTTGTATTCTAGCACCAAATCACAAAAAAATACTATTAAGCTGGATTTCCATTAGCGTAAAATTCCGCGCGGAATACAAATGAAGACATCCCATTGGTAGAAATTGACGTCACACTATTTCTCCGTATTCAAAGTAAGATCTACTTTACATAATTAAGTCATTCTATTCTGGACAGTAAAATATACATAGATGAGCATCATGATTAAATACTGTAGGTTACAAAATATTTCCATGACAATCCACCTAATATTGTTGGCTCATATTGTAAGATGAATATACTTTGACCCATTTTGAATCTACAAGCTGTTAACGGTCCAAAAATACCTTATTCTGGTCTGTGAATTACAAATGAGATGAGAAGAGTAATTAAAAGTAGCTAGCCGTATTATTTCCATTGTCTTATTCCCTATGTACCAAGTTTCAATAAGATATCTCAAATTCTTCTGTAGATTCTGCAAAATAACTAATTTTTTGGTCCGAAGTATATAGTGGTTTAGAGAAAAAAGGCCTAAAAATGTCGTGCCTCGTCAAAACAACTTATTTTGTACGTTAAAAACACGTCACGTACCCATGGAACAGTGGCTAGAAACTTGTTCAAAGTCCGCAGTAAAGGTAGTAGAAAATTCCGGACGACGTTGTTCTGGCGTCTTTACTACGGATTTTTAACAGGTTTTTGCCCCCTCCATCGAGTTGCCCCCTCCATCGAATTTTGCTACAAAAACTAGTTCAAAGACAGCAGTAAAGGCACTAGAAAAACGTTGAAGATATTGTTCTAGCGTCTTTACTGCGGACTTTGAACAAAACATTGCCCACTGGCTCAATCATCAAGTTTGTAATCAAGGGTGTATAAAGACCTATGGAAATTGATCAACTCATCATTACATCATTCAACAACAACTATCATTTCTAAATCATTAGAGACTGATGTACTATATTAAATTATATCGTATATTTTAAAATCCTAATTGCAGTAGTAATTTTCATGAATAGACATTATTGACAAACCTTTCTACTCGTCTCTAATTACAAGTGAGAATAGCGTCTGAAAAAACGAGTTCGGGGTTTTCAGATTTAAAATTTTGTAAACATTTCTTTTTTTATCTATTATTATTTTTAAAAGGAAGACTAATAACTTACAAATTAATGGAAGTTAAATCAATACGAATTAATTTCATGGTAAGATATGTGTTTCCGTTAACGTTCGACACCATTCAACAGTTCATTACTTATATAATGCTTGAGATTAATCATTCATGATAATCGAAAGATGTTTGTTATAAAGTTTCATTTGATTCAGCGGTTTTCTAGCCTGAGTTCCAACTACGACAAGAGTTAGGGACTGGAACTCAGGCTATGGTTTTCTTACTTAAAATTAATACCATCATTGTTTACAGATTGATAGTGTATACATTTTATATGAAATCGATGACTATGCACGTGCCATAATTTACGGTGTGCGTGTCTAATTATTTTCAAAGTAAATGGGTGGGGAAGTGCACCCTGTACCGTCCTTTGAAAGTGGTGTGAGGTGTTGAAATACGCATGATCTATACAGTGTGTTTATATGTCTTATTCGACTAGGAAACTTTACATGTAGCTACCGAAACTAACCGGATTTAATTTGTTTCTGTTTTATTTCAAGTTTGTATAAGGAAGTATATTAAGGCCATTTTAAGTTACCAGAAAATTATAGAAAATAATTTCTATCCGTGTGTACCATCCCTTAGAAATTTATAGAGGCGTTAATAAACCTTTCCACAAAATAATGAAAACGAGGCGTTAGTTGTTCAAAGTAAAACTTGTTGCAATGCAATAACTTCTTTTTTGTACAGTTCCAGCACGATAGAGAAGTTATTGCATTGCAACAAGCTCTACTTTGAACAACTAACGCCTCGTTTTCATTGTTTTGTGAAAGGTTTTATTGAAGATACGTTATATCCCAGTGATCAATAACTTGTTCAAAGTCCGCAATAAAGACGCTAGAAGAACATTTTTAACGTTGTTCAAGCGTCTTTATTGCGGACTTTGAACAAGCTTTTACTTACTGGGATACATCAGAATTAATTAGCATCAAGGTTAATTTGCACTAGGTGAAAATTATGTTGTGAAATCCAAAAAGAGACATACCATTGGTAGGAATTGACATCAAATTCTACTTCGTGTAAATCGATGACTCACTTTTTGATTTCATTTGATTTCCCTATAGTAGTCAATGCATGTACTAATGTTGTGTGTTAAAGTTGGGTAGGGAAGTACAACCCGTTGGATATTTGATGGTTAGAAAATATTGTAGCCGAGCAGATTGAAGATAACAGGCTTGAAGGAGTAATCCTACACGTTTTTTTATATAATCATTTGTACATTTTGACTGAGGTTTGGTGGTGGTTTTTGTAAATACAAACAAGTAACCCTATGGGCATGTGACGTCAGAACGTCAAAACAACGTCTTTATTGCGTTGTAAAAATGTCTCATGCCGGCAGGACCATGACTATAAAATATGTATACCCTATTGTTTTAGAGTGTTCAATTGACCAATAATAAAGGCTATTTAATAAAACGGTGAAAACAAGTGAAGAAGTAACAAACATCAATTAACACACAGATAAATACAAATCGAATGAAGAAAATTTTACGATGGTTATCGTGAGGGCGCTGAAAGATGTTATATCTATAAAAATAAAAACTCGACACGATAGCGTTTGTGATCAATTCAGTCGCTTATTTATGACGAAAATGTTTATTATAGCAAGTGTGATCATGGGATTTGATTATTTCTCTGATAAAGTAACATGTATGTTACCGAAAGGAACTGACTTGTCGAGAGATTTCGTGCATTCGGCATGCTGGATATCTGGCTTTTACATATATGAAGAAATGAGGGGACGGTTAGATGAGAGTGCATATTACGGTATACCTAGAAATATTGACTATGATGGAATCAATATACTTGATCAATTATGTGTGATAAAAGATCAATTTCGTGTAGACAATGGATGCATGCAAATGACAAAGTTATATTACTTACAATTTCAATGGATGCCGTTTTACATTGGTGCTTTAGCTATATTGTACTATCTACCGTACATATTTTTCCGCATCGTTAATACTGACTTAGTTAGTTTAAAGACAGCGATGAAATCAGTCAATACTGATGCTGATAATATTGTGAAGAATTATTTTAATTATAAAATCAATTCCGTTTCGCGATTGCGACTTCGCATTTTCTTAAATGTGTTTGTAAAAGCAATGTATATTATTGTTAATATTTTTGCTTTTTATTTTACCGACTACTTGCTGCTAGGCAACTATATTCGATATGGGACACGTTATATGTCATGGACCAAGTTAAATACCACAGCAGCGCATCAACAAACAAGGCACAGATTAAATCCCAAACCAGGTACGTATTACCCAGTACGCGTTGGATCGACGTCGAAGCAACGTCACAAAATCATCGCGGCATCGTTTGACGTTGATCTGACGTCGTGTGCCTGAGAGTAGTTGCATTATCACTTTTAAGGCGTAGCTACGAATTCTAAATGAATCCATTACATTAGTTGAAAGTAACGTCACTTTTCAGGTGACGTCGTTTTTAACCAATGTAATGGCTTCATTTAGAAATCGCGCGAGCAAATTCACCTAGTGGCGATCTGCTTTTAGGGGTATTCATAATGTTTACTATAATCACTTGAAGGCCATACTAGCTATCTCCGTGAATCCTAAGTGATCATCAGATATAATTGATTAAGTAGATATGATTTTATTCATGTTTCTTCACCAGCAAATAAAAAATCAACAAATGGACTAGGCAAAAACAAATGCAAATCGCTTAAAAAAGAACCACTAGTTTATCTTTTCTCTGACTAGAAAATGTCCTGAATTTTCCGGGGACGTACTCAAAGTTAGTACTTATGTAGTTTTTCATCGTACACAATCGTTAGATATCTTTTATTCTATCCAACACTTGTAGTGTCTCAGCTGGCTTAGGCGATTTAATCCAAGCAAAGGGGAGAAGATCGATTGGGAAAATCTCTGAAGCAATCTTGTCTTTTCTTTTTAATGTTTTTTCGTTTTGTTTTTGTTGTTGCTGGAAAGCAAATATACAGCAGCTCACATAATGTCCGCTATATCCATGTGAGAAGTTTGGGCGGTGCTAAGAAAACTGTACGTTATTTAGTGTCCGCTACATAGAGATTATTATATAAGAGTTTGACCGTAATTTAGCCTGTTCCAAGAAAAGTGTCCGTTACGTGCAGGTATCCGTTATAGCTTGTCCTATATATACATGTTTGAATGTATTTATTTACTTTTGCTCTTGTAGGAAATATGTTACTTCCATCAATGGGATTTTGTGAGATAAACGAAGCAACGTCTACATTACTTCTCGCTTTCCACAATCAAAATAAATTCGTTTGTGAAATATCACCAAACATTTTATACCAATACGTTCTCATTGTTCTATGGTTTCTCTTTGTTGTCAGTATCTCAATTTCTGTACTCGGATTGTTGAACAACATCGCTGGTCATTTTTACCACCTGTTATTTTTTGGAAAATGGACGCCAAAGAAAACAATCTATCGCTTCATGACATTAAGAGAAACTGAATATCTAATTTTCATCAAAAAGAAAAATATGGTGCTGTATGGTGACATAATGAGAAAGTTAAAACAACAGCGAGCTGACTTGCAAGGGAAGTTTACTGATGGTTTCGAAACAAGCAATGGTTTTGTCTAATGTTAATATCCGGTAAAGTTTATCCGTAATTATCCGGTACAGTTTATCCGTAAATAGATAAGTAGCGCGATTAGTGAGAAGGAGTATATTCTATAAAATATACGTCGATTATCCTAGTATGCAGAAACTTGTTCAAAGTCCGGAGTAAAGACGCTAGAACAGCGTTAAAACAGCGTCTTTACTGCAAACTTTGAACAAATCTTTGCCCGTTGGGATTTGATAATCAAAAGAAATACAGATGTGAAATCTTGGAGAAAGGATATACTTTGGAAACAACAATTTTTCAATATTGCCCGGGAAACCCACTTTCTGTCCGACACTTATTATGTGACTTGGAAAAGTATTTAAAGTTCCAACTCAGTGTTCAAAAACTTGTTCAAAGCCCGCAGTAAAAACGTTAGAACAACGTCCTTGACGTTGTTCTTGCGTCTTTACTGCGGACTTTGAACAAGTTTTGTCTGCTGCGTAGTAGAATGTGGAACAGAAAAACAAACATTAAATATTAACATTTGTAAATTACGGTAAGCACAGTGGCCGAAATAATAAAGCAATTAATCAATGTGGAGGAGAGACTTTTGAGTATAGCTTCAGATTTTGTAGCCAGATGCTATGCCTAAGAAGCACTCCCCGCTGTGATTATTTGTGTTATTATTACGACTACTGAAGCAATAAGGGGAATCTAGGTTTCTTTTAAGTAAACGTATTTAAGGTATTTTAGGTTGCTTTGTTCAAAGATTTAAATGGAAAGTAGACAATCCACCCTTCCTGCATATCATCGTATCACCCGATATACTTTCTGGATATAAAAGTCTGATATCATCTGTATTTGTGAGGATAGTCTTTGGTTTTCAGCTTCCAAGTTGAAAACTATACTCAATAAACACTCCTCCACGGGTAATGTCCGATAGTAATATTCAGGCTTAAATCAAGTAAAAATTGGTTAGAAATAGGCTTTGTAACCCGATGCAAAAATGTAATTCACTCGCTGTAATTCATTCACTGGTACAGAAATATGAATCTTGAATGTAGTTACTACATATTGATATTAGCCTGTTCAGCAGACTATTCCCGCGACAAAAAAGGTGCTACTCTACTCTACTTCGACAGCGTTTTTCGAGTTTGCGGTACAGGCTAATTGATTGATATTATATTTTGTGTAAATTTATCTATTTGTTGTAGAATCATATTTTTACGCAATGACTACATAGCTCGCTGCATTTGATTAAGTTTTAAAAAAAGAACCTGCTTAATAGTCTACTATTTTAATCTCAATAATGTGTCGAGATTGTTCGATGATATAACCCAATGGACAAAAACTTGGTCAAAGTCAGCAGTAAAAATATAGCGTCTTTACTGCGGACATTAAGCAAGCTTTTGTCCATTGGGAGGGAGAGCATTGAACCGTTTCATTATCACAAGTAATTTTATTTTTATTTTTTAACTGTCGAAAAAAAAATCTAATATATGACGAAGCGTTTATAAATATTTTTAGATATTTTATTGGCGAATACTATATTATTTATTTCATATCAACCCAGTTGGTATACGTCGTCGGATGAATTTAGCGTTATTCTTACGCCGTGTATCTGGTGGGAATTGGTCATAATAACATTTAAAAACTGTAATGTAACAATATTTTCATTATTAACGTTGATTCTTATTAGGCGGAAAATTCCGCGTGAAAGCCAAAAGAGGACATTCCATTGGTAGAAATCGACGCCACACTTTGACCTTGGCCTTTTCCTAAATAATGAAAACGATTTGTTATTCAAAGTATAAACTTGTTGCAATGTAATAACTTTCTTTTGTTTTGTTTGTAGTTGATATATGGTAATTATTGCTGTAAATACATAAATCTCTAGATTCGTTTAGTTCTTCTTGCGTAGATTACTGTAGTCCCTTCTTGGCTAATATTATTGGGCGCTTATTATTTATTTTGAAAACTTTTCAATCCCCCGCCCTTATTTTACCTCCAACGCGAATTAACTTACGAAATCAACAATAACGTAAGTCAGTCAACTCGCTAAAAAGCTAAGATACACGTTAGAAATAACGTGAAGTTGCCTGATACACACAAGCTCGTCCCCAGCCCCTTTTTTCACTTTTTTTTGTTTTTCTTGGACCCGAGAAAAATAGAAAAAGGGGCTGAGGACAAGCTTGTGCTACACAAACTCTGTAGATAACGAAAGTACCATTTTTATCATGCTTTTTTGGCAGTAGAAATTTGCCACACCCCTGCTTATTCCACCACCATCCCTCCCATCCCCCGCTTATTCCTACTCTCCCGGCGCTTATTTTATACTGCGGAGTGGCAAAATAATTTACTGATTTTGCTAATTCTTTTTCGTTTGAAATTTCAAAATAATGTTATTTATCCATTTTCCCTTTCCGTAATAGTTAACGATGTTTATTGTTAACATTAGCTAGCCATTTTGACTCATATATGCTAACTACCAAGTAAAAGACCTTTCCAACCTCGTTCCCAGGGCTTCTTTTCTATAGCGTTAAACGTCAAGAGAGAAGAAGCCCTGGGAACGAGGTTGAGACCTTTTATAAAACTCAATACAAACAAATAAAGTAGAACTTGTTACAATGCAATAACTTACTTTGTCTGCAGTCACTTAAGTCACTGCACACAAAGGAAGTTATTGTAACAAGTTCTACTTTGATCAACGAACGCCTCGCTTTCATTGTTTTATGAAAAGGACTGTATGCAACACTAAAATTTCCAGACTAATTTTGATGGAAGCTCCAATAAGCGGACAGCTCTAATTAACGGTCAAAACCTCTTGCACCGATGGTGTCCGCTAATTAGAGTGTTCTCGTCGACGCAGAATTCTCCAATTAGCGGACAGATCTAGATAGCGGATAACCCTCTTCACACTAACTGTTCTTTTAACTAATTTTCATGAAAAAAGCTCCAATTAGCGTACAGCAATTAGCGAACAACTCTAGTTATCGGACAAAATTCCCTTGGAAACACGTTCTAATTTAGCAAACACCGGGGAATTGTTGATCTCACAACCGGTAGGCAAAAACTTATTCAAAGTCCTCAATATCGACGTTATTTATTCATGTTTCCATTCTTCAGGAACTTAGCAGTGTTTATTATTAACATTAGCACGCTATTTCGACTCTGTCACAGAAAAACTAGCGATTTTCGATCACTTTCGAAGGAAGCTTCAATAAGCGGACATTCTTTCTATTTAGTGAACAAAACCTCTTGCGCCGATGATGTTCGCTAATTATAGGGAGCGTCTACTATGTAAACACAGTGTGAAAGACTACAGAATACGGACTAGTATGTCACCGTATTCGGACTGCTATCCCAGTGGGTAAGAACTTGTTCAAAGTGGAAGACGACAACGTGGAAGACGTTCTTTGAATGTTTTTATTGCGGACTTTGAGCAATTTTTTGTTCGCTGAGATGGTAATACACAGTCCTAATATAAAGTTATGTGAGTCCGTATTCAGTAGTCTTTCGCCCTAAAATATGGCATCGATCCCAGCGCTTCTTCGTTCCAGTTCGCGCCGATTTATATGTCAAGAGAGAAAAACCCTGGGATAAAGGCGGCAAGTACAAGTTAGCTATACAAATTAGTCATAGCGCAGATTAAAAATGCTCTCTGATTACTCTCTACAAATTGACGGTTTTGATCTTAATGCAATGTGGAACATCAAAAACAGCAATGTTTGTTGAAAAAAAGTCTAATTAATGCTGCCCAGCCTACAACAACCTGTTCAAAGTCAGCAAAAAAACGTTTGAACAAGGTTTCTGCAGGCTGGGTAAAGGTGCAACATATTATGTCTCTATGGTATTAAAACAACCAGCAGAAAGTCTATCCAAAACAGTGCTGTCTTTACGCGTTGTACATTTCCAAAATATCCCCGGAACTGTATTCTTATGCTGTGTTCGCCATGAATGTCTTAATAGCCAAGAATCAGTTCAACGAAGCAGTAAATACACTAGAACGTTGGACCTGCGGATTTTGAAAAACTTTGTGCCCACTGGAACAAAACATTGTTACTTTTCTGAATCAACGACGTTGTAATGTATTGTTTCTTTGTACCGAAGAAACCAATCAATTGCAAGCTCGTTGACTTAACTCCATTCAGGCCGGGCCTTTTTGGGGCTCTGTAAAGCTGAGGATGAAACTATGCAGTAGTGTTAAAACTTTCCATAAAGTTAGGTCAATACATAACTAACATTTTAGCATAATTATTTTCCCAATGATGTCATTACTCATGATGATAGCATCATTGGAAATCAGGTGATGCAAAAATATATTTTTTTCCAATACTTTATACCAAAATGTTATTCAGGCAAAAATAAGAAGAAAATATTTTTTTACCAGCTGTCAAAAATATGAATGTTAAGGGGAAATTGTGCCTAATTACCGGAAAAATTTTTAAAAATGATTTTAGATAAATTGTATGAAAAGTCCCACAAGTGGGGGCGGGGGGGGGGGGGGGGGGGGGGGGGGGGGGGGGGGGGGGGGGGGGGGCG
>JAULBZ010001341.1:0-22709 GCA_032360805.1 Neoturris breviconis | reverse complement strand
AGAAAGTTCATTCTTTCAGCTTTCCATTGATATATACTTTCACTATATAATAACCAAGGGAAACATGGATATTTTTAGTTTTAAAAAGTCATACAGAAAGACTGTGTTCTATCCTTAAATGGTTTTTGCCTGTGTATTTTAACATCGTTTTGTTTTGTTTTTGTTACACATAAAATGAAATGAAATTGATCAAAGTAAAACCTGTTGATAGTGGACATCCTCTATAGCGGACACCTTTTCTCGGCCTCGCTGATGTTCGCTACGTAGAGGTTTTGCTTCGTTTAACCCTATTCGGGCCAGGGGGGGCTAAAATCCCCCCTTCCTCATATTCCTGGGGAGGTTTTTCTCTATAATTTACATGAAAGTTTAGGCCAGCGTCAATAACTTGATATCGTTTTTTTTAAAGCGGGTGTTTTTTGCTTGTAACGCCAGAAATATCAGTTACTATCATTTGCTGCAAGTGTTTTTACAGATTTTCTGTCATAAGAGAAAGTATAAGGACATTTTAGGTTTTTGATTAAAAAGTGCTGAAGTCAGCAAAATATTGGCTATTTTAGGAATTATATCATTATAGAAATTGAAAGTATAATAAGCCAAGTTTGGGGAAATTTAGACCTAGCATATTGGGATCAAAATGAGGGGGTAGGGCATTTTTCGCCCTCCGTGTAATATATGTTCACTAAATACTTTGTGTAAATAAATAGGGTTAAGGGAGTGCACCAATTTCATTGGAAGAAATGTTGAAGGATTCAATACCCAGTGATAACTAATATAATACCTTTGATTGATAAAAGTTTTTTTTCATTAAGTTTTGAATCCTGGAAGCTGTTATATTTATAATCCTCTTGATCATAGTCATTCCTTTATTTCAAAATATTAAGCCTTTGCTTTTTAATCGAAATACTGCACTGGTATTTCTTTTGTGTACCAGTTACAAAATAATTATTTGAGGAAACTTCAAAGTTATATATGGATCTGCACTAGCATTTCTTTGTGTGCCAGTTATAAAATAATTATTTGAGGAAACTTCAAAGTTGTATGAATACCTCTAAAACTGCAAATTTTGTGGAATTTATTTTTGCAATCAATAAAGTATTATTTCTGGTAGTTAATGTGAAAAAATAAAAATTCTGACATTATTCATTCTTTCAGATAAAGCACAACTAAACTTAGGTAAAAAAAATGCAATATATTGTTCTAGCATCTTTATATATATCTTTGCATTTCATCTATTGCGGTGATACAAAGTTTCCACTTATTTAGTCCAGCCATTTCTGATGGGTACTAATTTCCAGCAGAAGCAACGCACAATATCCAGTTCATCTGCATCATAAGCAGGTTTTTACCATCCACGACAATTGCGCCCAACGAGCTCTTCGTGGTCAAATAGCTTTAACAATAACAATGCAGCAAATTTTTGAAAGATGTTGCCTCCTTTTTTGTTTCAAGTACACTCTCACATTGGCTGTTAGAAAGCGAAACATCCGGACAGCTGTTTAATTTTGCCTTTGTTGATACTTTGTCTCAATTTAGACACGGTTGTATGGATTTATTAGTTGCATTAGGCGCTGCAGAGTTACTTTAAGCAGATGCTTGAGAGTCAGTTACATCAGAGTCTAGACCAATTATATGAATTTTGATGTGGTGTTGTATTAAAAGATTTGGTAGCAATTGTTGAACTTATAGTAGGCGAAGTGAAAAAAGTAGATTTGGTGGAAAAGATTAGTTGGTTAGGTTTCGATCGATTTGGCAGTTTTAAAGGTAAAGCAGGTTCATCATTAATAGCAATGCCTGTCAAATTATTTTGGTCGAAAATTTTTTGTTCTATAATGGCCATCCTTTTAATTGTATTTTTGTTTTGCTCTTTGAGTTGCTTAATTTTGTGTTAAAGTTTTTTAATTTCATTTTTACAGTACTTCGCGTACATCTATTTAACTCCATGTTGTTTATGAATATCCACTGGTAAGTGCACCTTTAATATATCGGTAATATCGTGAATTTGTTTTGCAAAGCTCATTAGGAATGAATATTTAACATCCTCACCATTATATAATAGGAACAGAGGAGGATCAATCACTGCAGTTCTCCTGATAACTGTCTCAAGACCTGATTTATTACCACTTAAATATTACCACTACTGCAGGTTATAGAGCTGATATCTATTGTACTTGTATACATAATGCAAAAAATGCTTATTGGATTTTTGTTTGTCAATTGGAAAAAAAATTTAAGAGAGTGAAAAAGAATAAACAAACAACAATTTGTCTATTTTCCAGCATTAACAAAGCTACTGAGCATATTTTACACAGCATACTTCTTGCTTGTTGGTGTCCAAACGTTTTTAAAAGGGTTGCATGTTTTTTCACATGTATATATATATATAATGTTTTTTTTTATCAGAAATAAAAATGAGTACAGCGACTGATAATTCATCATTACCCGATCTCCCAGAAGAACTATCGTGTGGAAGTTCAGTCTCAACAACATTTGTTAAGGATTATGAAGAAATTCTAAAACATGCAATCGTCGCTCCAAAATTTCAAATTGGGGAAGATGTTTACAGAAGAATGAACCACTCAGGTGTTATCAATGATCAGAACAGAGAACCATCAGAAGGGAATAGCAGTGGCGAGTCTGCAGTGCATTATAAAGTAGATCTGAAAATAAGTGAAGCCAAGCAAGCTGTTGATAGGAAGAAAACATTGGAAAAAAAACATCTACATTTTAATGTACCAAATGCATTGGATACATTGTTAGGTATGAATTTATATTATGCTCCTTGATGCCAGTAATGAACATTTTCTTTAGAAAATTTTTTATAATTTTTGGTTTCTCTGAAACGTATTCGTTGTAACTTATTTTATTTCATGCTTGTCTGTCATACTAAAATGATTAAAGTACAAATATAATATATAGTGGTTGTACTTTTCCTTCTCTTACGTTATTGGTAACGATGGGCTATAGAAATAGATCATAATATAATGTACCTAAAAGTACCTTACATTAAAGAAAAATACATTACATACTCCTAATAAGAAATAGATGTAATAGATTTTATAATCTTAGTATGTGACAAACAGAGAACATGCTTGAAATTAAAAAGTTTTTTTTCTTTAATTTTCATGTTTTTAAAGTATGTATTAGGTCTATTTTTAAAATTGATGGAGTAAATAAAAGCTGGCCAAATTTTACCCACATGATATCAAATTTTGAAAAATATATAATCATTTAACTGAACACAATTCTGACAAACAAATAGGATATTAAAATATTTATGGTAAAATTTTATATCAAAGTTTTAAATTGTCATTTTAGGGATCACTGACAAACCGTGTCAATCCGTGTCAATCCGTGTCAATTTTAATTTTTTACATAAATTTTACATCAGTGAGTCATTTAAGACATGATTTTTATTTGTAGTCCAAAATTAACCTGTAATGATTATTTGCATCACTCACAGACCCCTGGACTTTTTTTTACCCCCTTTGACTGAACAAGTAGCCAATAGAAACAACGTGTGTGTATACGTTAAAAGTTAAAAACACGTTTATTAAAAGTAACAAATTTTTGATAAATTACATATCTTCATCAGGTTCATATATATTATATACACAACAATTTTGTTCTGCAGGAATTTAATTTCACGAAAGACAGAAGAGTCTGCAGTAGCCTCTACATTTTAGCTCTTTCCTCAGCCGCTCAGTTTAAAGCATGTGTTGATTTTTCCATGTGATTTCTATGAGATTCGAAGAACTACCTCTAGATTCTGGAAAGTGATTTGTACATGCATAATAAATGCTCTTATGCCTTTCTTTTTTCCTATTTTGGTGCCAAAAGGATTCATTGAAATACTGTAGCAAACTTTAAAGCACTATTTTGCCTTCTGTTTTCAATACGTCTTGGTATGGCTGAGCTGCGCATGTGCGAATCACTTTCCAGAATCTGAAAGTAGTTGTTCTGGCATCATATAAATCATAACGGAAAACACCGTTTGACTATAGAATGAGCGAATGGCTATAAATGTAGGCTACCAGTTGTCAAAGTAATTATAAATAACCGTTGTGAAGGAGGAATTTTAAAGCTATGCTCAAAAATTACTTCTCTACAGTGATACACATTTTTTTAATCAGAAGCTCATTTATAAGAAACCATGATCCTCAAAAATTAAGGAACTTTTAGTACTATAAATATTTTTCTAGTTTAAGGATAAGAAACTTTTCTATTTATGTTCCAAAAACTACTAATGGATTGTGTTGATTTAGCCATTAACAAATAAAATAAATAGAGCACTGTATTATAGAGAATAATATTATGTATGCTAGACACTTTAATCTTCGAACAGGAAGTACACATAAGGAACCTTATCAATTGAAATGTGTTCGAAATCCATGCTCGAATTCATCATTTTAAGCCTAAAATAAAACTTTTACAAATATAAACCTCATTTTTTTCTGCCCAAAATAAGAAACGTTCAGTACTACACCCTTCGCCAGGTTTCTTATAAAAAAAAATGTGTAATCTGATATCAAACACTAGCCATTTACCTTTTTATAAAATACATATATATTTATTTTTTTAGAGTACACAGATACACCAGTAAGAAATACTATGAACACCTCAACCTTGCCACAAAGCGATTCCACTGATTCTACACCAGAAGTTGGGCATCACTTCTCACCACCAAGTGTTGATAAAGATTTGATTCGTATGGACTCATTAATGGATGAATGGAATTTGCAGCTGAAAAAAAATGTTTTAGTAAGTGCAAGCCTAGCGATACAACTGTTGGACATTACGTTAGATATTTTGTAATAAGAGCCTCCCCCAAAAAATTGCTGCCTTGAACGTTCTCTGACTTTGACTTATTCTTCATCAGCACAGAATCTAATATGGAGAAGGCAACACAGCCCTTCCTTCCTTCTCCTGATGATGACGATGATGAACTTTGAATTTGTATGTGAAACAATTTATATGCCTTAAAAATATACATAATGACGATAAAAAAAGTTTCTTTTCATTACACAAATATGCAATAAACAGCGCTCTTGAATAAGCGCATCTTTAATATTTGTTCTCCTGAATCCTAAATTTTTGTATTTTTATTGTTTATACTGACATGTACTGAACTATGTATAATATCTTTTACTAAAAGGCGGAATTAGCAGATATGAAGACAAGACAATATCAGTATGAAGAGAATGCCATCAATGAAATTAAATTAAGGTACATAAATCTCTACATTTTCACTTCCACGATGAGAATGAATATAAATCTTAAGGTTTGGAATTGAACTTTGTGAAAGAGGGGGTTAAAATTTGTAAAGAAAATTATATATGGAGTCATGGATAATTGATTAGTTTTTTTGTACAATCATTAGCAAGTTCATAGACCATCTTACTTAAATCCTCAGTTGTCAAGTAAATTTTTTTAAAATTGGTAGGAAAATTGGTAGGAAATATGGTTGAATCACAATGTTTCGTTTCCTACACAATGGTCGAAATAAGCGCAAATAATCTCTGCATAGGAGTGATATTTGAACATAGCTTCAGGCTACAAAGTCTGAAGCTATGATCAAAATATTGCTCCTCTACAATGATTACTTACTCTAATTCTGCCCAAGGCTACTCACAACAAGTATAGTTTCAAACTATATGTGCAAATAAAACTATCAATCACAAGATGGTTTCCCACTAGACAAAAACTTGTTCCAAGTCGGCAGTAAAGACGCTAGAACCACGTTTTCAATGTTATTATAGCGTGTTTATTGCGAACTTTGAACAAGTTATTGCCTACTAAATTATTTCTATTCTATTTGGTACTGTGCTGTAATTTTAGGGAAGCAACATAGGGCTAAAACTTGTTCAAAGTCTACAGTAAAGACACTAGAACAACGTTGAAAACATTGTTATAGCGTCTTTACTGCGGACTTTGAACAAGTATTTACCCACTAAGTTAGATTATTCTAAATTATTATTATTATTTTTTTCACAAAGGCATAATGCTGAATCATTGCGACTCACCCATGAAGTAGAAAGTTTAAAAGAACTCTTATATAGCTTTGAAAAAAGTGTGAAACAAAAAGATGAAGTAATCAACAATTTAACGCTAGCTCTTGGTAAACAGGTTAGCGCTCAAAATATGTACAAATAATCACTGTGGAGAAATATTCTCCTCCACAGGGATTATTTGTTTTTATTGTTAGCAATAGCATTATAGCAATGCATGTAATATTCACATGATTTGTTACTGTGGAGGAGAGCATGAGCGAGCTTGTTAATATAACACCCTTATTCACAGAAATTAAAGTACAGTGTTTAAAATAAGAACAAGTAATCACTGTGGAGGAGTGATTTTTGAGTGTTCAAAAATCCCTCCTATGCAGTGATGATTTGTACACTGCAGTAAGTTGACTTGGTTCTACACTGTTTTTGTGCAGTATACTTTTCTTGCAATTGATTGGTTTCCTTATTCTAAAGAAGCCAATCAAATTACAGGATGATTATTATGGACACAACAACACTTTTAATTTTTGTTCAAATTGATATTTCAGAAAGGAAAATCAGATAAAATCCGTATGTTCAGTATGTGGAGGTTGAAACACAACGATGAACAGCGTCAAGATTTTTCTGCGAAAATGGCTGATAAATTTTATAAAAGAACACTGGCAATGAAAGTATGGACTGGTTGGCGAAGCGTTGTTGAAAATAAATGGAAACATCGTGTTGAAAAAGCTTGCCAGGTTTAAATGCAGTGTGCAAGACTACTGGATCCAGTCCTGTATATATCTCCATATTTGTACAGTGTATTATCATTATCCGGTAGCCTTTCACACTGAAATGTTGATTCTTTATTTGCTCATTTTAATAATCTAGCATAAGTAGTAACAATACATGCCCAAGCACATGAAGATCAGCCCCCTCCGCCTTTCGGTTGTTTTATGCTGGTTCTCAACACATTCGGAATTTTTAAGAATAGAAAATAAAAAGTATCAAAATAGTAACATTTGGCAAAAATTATGTCGGTTTAGCAATTTTTACCAAGGAGGTAAATCTTTATTTTTATATGCCATCATTTCTACTGTTCTCTGTGTTCAATTCAGTGAAGAAGGTACTAAACAGACAACCCCCTTGATCTGATTTTGAGCATCCAAGCATGATGATCAATATGAAAATATGTCAAGCAAAAGAGGTGGGAATGTCAGTCAGACTAAGCGTTACTAACAATATTTAACAACGTCGACGGTGCTTGTTTTGGATCATTGACATTGAGATATAGAGTGGCAAATATGTTCATCGCTATAGATCTGTTCACAAATACACGAAAACGAGGCCTTGGCTGCTCAAAGTAGAAACTTGTCACAGTGCAATAGCTTCCTTTTTGTGCAGTGACTGTACGAAATGGAAGCTATTTCATTGCATCAAGTTTCTACTTTGAGCAAGCGAGGTCTCGATTTTATATATTTGTGATAGATTTATTGTAAATATTAGCCACGTTTACTATATCTTTCTGTTGTTCTGTCATGTGCCTTAATTATACATCTGATTTTCATTAGATCAAATCACAGGAAGTATGTCTTAAATTAACAGAGGATTATGAAGAACGATTGCAAGCAGTAAGTAATTCATTTTTACAACTCTCGTAGTTGTTCAAGATATATACTGCTACTGGAAACAGGGATTCTTTACTTTTGGGAAATTGAAGGCCTCACTAGTAGAATTGAAGCAGTCCTCAAGTCAACATTACTTTTGCATATTTTACTAAGCCAGAAACATAGCGATTCTTACTTTTGTGCAGTCTGAAGATTGCTTTTGCATGAATAAATGTTTTGTTCTATCCAAGTCAATACAACAGTGCTCTAAACAAGAGTAAATAATTACTGTGAAGTAGGGATTTTTAAGCATGGCTTCAGGCTTTGAAGCCTGAAGCTACAATGTCTACAGTGATTATTTGCTCTTATTTCGAGTACTTGTACAGGATATTAATTACATATTTTAGCTTCATCGAGAACTTGCATTAGCGCGTTCGGAAGTTGCTAAAATGCACACAGAACGTGATTGTTATGAGGAGAATATGAAGAAAGCATTTATGAGAGGTGTTTGTGCATTGAATATGGAAGCGATGTCAATGTTTCATGAAGGAGGGAAACCTGATGATGATATACAACCATCAAATACTCATCATCCATGCACAGGTGTTTCTTCGAATAATTTTGTATTAAACGGAAACAGGAATAATAATGGATTTGTGGACGAACAAATTTGTAAGTGTATCTTACTGTATTTGTAGGTTATGTACTGCCGGACATTGCCTGTGAAAGAGTGTTTTTTGTCAAAATCAAAAAACACTCTGCCACAGGTGATGTCCGGCAGCAATAATTAGGCTTGGGTCTTATCTGTAGGCTATAGATCCAAGCCTGAATACTGCCGGTCATCACTTGTGGTGGAGTGTTTTTTGTGCATAGTTTTTTGTGCATAGTTTTCAGTTTTGCAGCTAAAAACTATACTCAAAAAACACTCCGCCACAGCTGATGTCCACCAATAATATGCAGGCTTAGGTCCTTAGGTTATGCTAATTAATTATTTAAACTAGATCAGACTTTTACTGCCCCTAATAGATATCAGGATCATTTTTATGTCGATGAGTAATTCATCGGTTTCATCATTCTTTCTCTACAACGCTCAAAATTAAGAACAAATAATCACCAAGAGAGAGCAAGTCTGAATGTAACTGCCGGACATCATCTGTGGTGGAGTGTTTTTTTGAGTATAGTGTTCAGCTTAAAAGCTGAACGCTGTACTCAAAAACACTCCTCCACAGGCGATGTCCGGCAGTTATATTCAAGCTTGCAAAATGATTTTGTATTCCAAAGCTCTATGTCAAGAATTAGTCCTTTGAAAGGTTTAATCCAACCCGGCAAAAACATGTTCAAAGGCAGCAAAATAACGTTAGAACAACGTTCATAACCTGTGGAGGAGTGTTGTCGAGTATAGTTTTCAGCTTTTTAGCCGAAAACTATACTAAAAAACACTCCTCCATAGATGATGTCCGGCAGTTATATTCATGGTTGATTATCCTTTACAGCTCAACATCGTTCTAATGAAACGAAGAAACACGTGACATTTAGTGAAAGCACTTCTTCATCGGATAACAATGCAACAACAAGAAAAACAATAAATAAATCAACCAATAAAAAGACTTTAAATGTTAAAATGACAGGAAAGAATAATACATTACGAAAAGATGGATTGGTCGGTACGTAATGCATTTATGAGAGTAAACTAGCCTATTATCCCACATATGAGGGCACCTAGGCTAAATGATTATGTATTTCATAGCACGGATAGAACAAAACGTTCATAGTAATTTAATTTGTCTATGTCTGTCTTATGTGAGGTTATTAGCCCACCAAAACAGAGTTTAGATGGGCTATTGCTATTACTTTGCGGCCGCGTCGGTGTCGACAGTCCGCTTTTCTTAATAGACCATGTTCCCGAAGTGCTACTATTTCGAAATTTGGTACCAGCATTTGTGGCAATATTTTAAAATTTTTGTGAACTTGGTCTTGCGTTTTTGGGCCAAAGGACTGAAAAGGCGTGTTACCGTCCTGAAATTTAGTTATGGCATTCTAGGTATAATATTACGAGACTTCTGGTCAATTTCTTTTTAATTTCGTCGACTCGGGACGGAGTATTGGCGAAAAAGAGATTTTTTCAAAAGTAGAGACTTTTCAACATTTGATAGACTTTTCAACATTTGATTTACATTCACCAATTTTTTTTTTTTTTTTATGGTTTCTGCTGACTGAGAAATTTTTTGAATTCAGTTTATAAGAATCTGACCAGGGTCACATTTTGGACTTGGAAATATTTGAAAAATATTTTTTCTATGAGACTTTGGCCACATTCATCATAATGATTTTCTCATGATTTCTGTTGACTTAAAATCTTTTTGAATTTTTTTCACTGTTTATGATGATTTAATTGCCATTTTGTTGTATTTTGGGGAAGCTCTCTCCTCAATATTTTGAGATGATAAAAAATATAAAAAACAATTTTTAACATTTCAAGAATTGAAATCTCCATTTTGATTTTGAGAAGCTTCCTTCAATTTTGAAAGAAATATTAATGTTTGCCAATGTGTATTCACTTTAGGGCCATTAATTACCATCATGAGTATAAATGTTTGTAACATTATTCAAGCTCACGATTCAAATTAGAAATATAATGACAACGCACAATCCAACAGAGGAAGAGTTTTTTAATAAAAGAATAACTTGTATGTTACTCCCAATTCAAATTAGAAATATAATGACAATACACAATTTAACAAAGGAAGATTTTTTAGTAAAAGAATAAATTGTTTTAATGAATATGTAATCTTCAATTTCTTTATTTTCAATTTCTTTTTTAATTTTGATGATGATGACAACCACCTCTACTTGACAAAATTTTATTACTGCTAATAAATACCGTGTTTCTTTTTATAATATGTTAAACTAATTATTATGTTTAAAATATACTTATCTTTAATGCTATGATAATGTATAATGTGTGTATTCAATTCATATCCAGCACAATAAAAATATATTTTATAAAGCTTTTAATTAAATTATATTATTATTTAGTTTATACATAATGCTATGAAGTATATATAACGTGTGTATCCAATTTATACCCACTGGAGGAGTGAGCATTGCTTCAGGCTATGATATGAAATTTCCCTGCTCTACTCCACACTAATTTAATGTAATTTTTTCTTGATAAAGTTTTTCCAATTGTTTATTTGAACTGAAATTTTATCAACTTAATAAGGATATGAAGTCCTAATGCCAAGTAAAATTTGGGGGTTTATCCTGAATATGAAATTTCACTACTCTCCTCCACAGTGACTTAACATAATTTTACTTTGAAAAAGGTGTTCTAATTGTTTTTTTGAACTGAAATTTTACCATCTTAATAAATATATTATTTCAAACACTGACATATAATGTGAGTATGCAAATCATTTTTATGTGCTTAGGTTTAACTTTCACATGGTTTGGTGGGCTACTTTCAATACCGTACCTTTGATTTAAAAAATTTGAGACATTAGCTATTGCTTTTGTCTTCTCGTGGATATCACGGTAACCACGGTAATATGAATCCTTTCAATCAGCAATTCTTAATTAATTCGTTAATTGCATATATATTATTTTAAAAACCCAGAAAACGTATCTTAGACACGAGTGTCCATTGCGATAGGATATAATATAAAAATATACACGTATATCTTTATTTTCTTAGGTCCAAGCAATCAATCATCCATATCTTCTATCAAAGTTGAAAGACACGTTCCACTGGATGCTACTTCGAACTATTCAAAGAGGGGAACAAGTGTAGGTGTGCCACATTATGGACTCGACCAAACGTGTGATAAATATAATGTTCGAAAACCAACGAACTCTGTACCAACAGTGAAAGTTGTCGATTAGATCAAGCAAAATATGTACCGCTTGATTAGCATCATCGGACGGAGTCTGCTGTCATCTAATAACCCAGTGGCTAAAAACTTGTTCAAAGTCCGCAGTAAAGACACTATAACAATGTCAAAGACGTTGTTATAGTGTTTTTAAGTGCGGACTTTATACAAGTTTTTACCCTCTGGGAACATATAAGTATGATTTTTTTCTACCGACCACTGACTGCTAAGGGTGTCGAGTTTGATGTTTATCGATTTCTGTATTGAGATTTAACGGTTCGACTAGATGGTGCATTATCGTGCATTCGCCATTTGCACCTATCTTATGCGTATTAATTTTTGCGCTTCGAAAACTTATGAAAAATAAATGCAGTAGAATCTCCATAATTCGAGACCTCGATAATTCGAACATCTTAATTCGAGACCTCGATAATTCGAACATCTTGATTTGAACGGATCTTCAAGCACCGGGAAAATTCTTAAACCTCACAGAAAAATTCCTTAATTCGGACGTATTTTCAGTCTTTTTGAATACTTTTCTCTCTATAATTCGAACTCTTCGAAATTGAAGCGAGCATCTGACAAAATTAGATGAGCATTTTGTTTTTTTCGTTCTTAATTTTGTGTAAATATGGTTTTTAATCATGTGCTCAGCCGGCAAAAATCTGTTTAAAGTATGTAAAATAACGTTAGGGCGGCGTTCTTTGACCGTTGTTCTAACGTTTTTTTTTGTTGACTTTGAACAGGTTTTTTGCCGGCTGGTTACTACGGTCAGTACATTATTGCGCTACACTGATTACTTTTAAAGGAAAAGTGCTTTGGTCATGAAACTTGGCAACAATGGCGGATCTAGTAACTGACTTTAAGCGTTAAAAGGACGTCTTTGAAGGGCGCAGTAGGTCGTAATATTTGCTGTAAAGGGCGTAAGAACCACGTGTCATGTTGTATATAAACGGTAATTTCTAATTATTTGATATATACTGAAAAGTCTTTCGCTAGAACCGTTTCTATACTTTCTCATTCAGCTTATTTTAGACAGATTTTATATTGGATCCTTTAATAAAACCTGCAACATTCCAAATATATTTTTTTGCTTAATACTCAGATAATACTGAAAATTTCAGGAAGATTGGTTTTGCCACACAAAAAACACCTTGGAGTAGGACATTTTGCCCCATTCCCCCGGCCAAAATAGGGTGAGGGTACTTTGTACAGGGTACAAATTGACAATTTAATGCGCTGGATAATGAATATTAATGCGTAATAGCATAATAATAAAAAATAAATAATTCGCATGTAAAACATTATGCTGCTCAGTGGGAAAAAACTTGTTCAAAGTCAGCAGTAAAGACGCTAGAACAACGTCGACCGCCGTTTTTCTAGCGTCTTTACTACGAACTTTGAACAAGTTTTTGCCCACTGGATAGTAAGATTTTCTTAACAAAATTGTGATCGAAAAAAGCTTTCATACCATATTATGTTATTATATTATATCGTCAGTTAAAAATATGAATATTTTATATAATACATATGTTTTAGTTGTAAATTTAAAGCCCGATTTCCTTTACAACACTTTTGGTCGCCGCGGTTAACGACCACATTTTGTTTTACATGTCTATGTGGTCGCAGATGCGCACTGAAAGTTGACTGGACCTCAACTTTCAAAACTCACAAAACGCTGCCGCAGCGATAAAAAATATCATTTTTTACACTTAAACACAGCGCATACGCAAATATGATCGCCGGTTGCTTCGACCAAAAAATGCTATAAATGAAATCGGGCTCAATATTGGAAGAGAATGCATGTCTCCTTGACTTATATTTGAACTACTTAGGGTTGGTTTCCATTAGGCAAAACCATGGTAGAAATAAGAGAACAGATCTCTTCCAAAGCAATTATTTACTCTTGTATAAAAATAACGTTAGAACAACGTTCACAGAACGTTATTTTGCTGATTTTGAACAGGTTTTTACCGGCTGGGTTGTTTCGACCGCTGCGGAATCTTCCATGTCAAAGTTATTTTTGAAAGTTTTCTCCAAATGTAAATCCACCTTTAGAATCATTCCAGTTTAACAAGGATCTTAAGGTTAAATGATGTCGAATCGACGTCTTGGTTATTTATTTGACGTTGCTTTGACGTCAGTCGATGTGCATGACGTGGTTGATGGGTTTTGAACAGTCCATAAAGATGCCTTAGAAAAGATATATTTGAGTGAGTCATCTGAAATACTTTAGCTACTTTATCTAGCTACCTTATTCGTACATTTATTTGCGCGTACTAATTTTCGCGCAATTGTGCAACATGGTTAGGTTTTGCGCGAAAATTAGTATAGATATTGTGCGCGAAAATTAATACGCGTAACATGCTCATATCGTGAATTTTTATTCTACGTGCAAAAATTAATAGGCGCGCAGAAATTAGTTAGTACGAATAAAGTCGTGTGAAATGTATGTATTTATTAAATTTCTGCCGTCACGGGACGTTTTTTCAACCTAAAAAAGACGTTTTTTGGACGTTTTAACGTCAAAACAACGTCGTTTTGACGTTAAAAAAACGTCATGTGCCTATTAGGATGGTGGATTATTTATATTGTTTTGATTTGTATATGTGTAAATATTTTGTAATCAAAAGAAAATAATGACAATCAAAACAGTGTCACGTGTCACATTTCCTCTGTGATTGTAACTACGTTCACGATGACGTTTAACCCTAATTGGTCTACCCAGCCGGCAAAAACCTGTTCAAAGTCAGAAAAATAACGTTAGAACAACGTTCTTATGTTCTTCTTCCATTTCGTAAGTCTGGAAGAACCCCCTCGCTATTTTTCTTGAGAATGTACCAACCTCGTTCCCAGGGCTTCTTGCCACGAGGTTGAAGAATGTGCGACATACTTAAAACTTGGTACAATGCTAACCCCCGTTACAAAAGAAACATTTTTGGTGCAGCCAATATTTTCTGACGTCACTATTTTTGCTGTGACGTCTTCTTGCAACACATGTTGGTATGACACCGATTTTGGTATACTCCTGTTCTGCGTTTTACAATCTGTTTTCAGATGTTAGAAAAATATTTCGGACACAATTTAAAATGTTAAAAAGCCTATATTTTCTCTGATTTTTAAAATACCAAACATATATGTTTCAGTCTGAAAGTTTTTGTTTTTAATGTAGCTAAATAATTTGTGTATACTTTCCGAAAAAGTCACACTCATTGGCTAATAAAAACGGTAAAAAAATTTGTCAAATTACATTTGTTTTGTTACTGTAACCAGTTTTTATTAGCCAATGAGTTAGAAATAATTAATTACGTGTTTTTTCGCCCAGAATTTGCAGAGTATTGCTGAGTCTGTATTCATTTTATGATGCAGATGCTTAAAAATTCCTCCTCCACAGTGACGATTTTTTCTAATTTTCACAACTGCAAAGTACTAGTCAAAATAGTTCTCATGTTTTAAATTACAAAAACAGCTGCTCTTATCAAGAATTCTAGCTTTTTTTTCTATTCCTATAAAAATTATCACCTTCAAGAATTTTATTTTGAATATGTAATGTACCTGTGGTATAAATTTCTATTGTAACAGAAATGTTTCACCCAGCCCAAAAATTACAGAAAAAATTGGTTGCTGTCAGTTACTTTTAAAACAGTGTTTCAAAAATAAAAACAAAGATGGCTAACAACATAAAAGTAAGAAACTTTCAATTTAGTGGAACCAGTGAGAAACGTATAGAAAGAAAACTCATGAGAAAATATGTCAATACGATATTTAACCAGGACGGATTTTGTATCGATGGATGTAATCCTTTAACCATTAATGAAATGATGAAGCAAGATGTCAAAGATAATATCGAAACACCAACATTTGATTATCGCTTACCTCCTCTTGTAACAACTCCAAGAGATTTATCAGATTCACCCGTCAGTAGTGTACCTTCAATTACTCGAAGAAATAGTTTTACACCTGTATCTAAAGTGGTTAGTTTCAATAACCACCATAACCAATGGCTGACGGCATCCAGTCAATTACGAAACAGTGATGAGTTTTCATTTGAAGCACGAACCAACGGTTTCTTACTTGCATATTATCAGAAGTTAGAAGAGAAACGGAATAGTATAAATAGTGTTGATGTCAGCGCAAATATTACAGAAAATTCATTCATAATAGATGAATTATGCAAGGAACAGAACAGATCAATTAGTAACAATAGGGATAAACAAACGCGTTCCAAAACGCGTTCAAGTAGCATGGCATTGGCAAAAACAGGAGCAAATACCACAGAAACATCTTTCTTTAAAACGTCTAACATGCTTCTCCCAAAACGATCTCGCCGTTATAATAAAAACGCAAACAGTTGGTTACGGTCATATGTTGATATTGCGCATGCGCAGAAAACAACTTACGGTGATTTACTGATTGCTATAGATAATTTTATTGAGCATAAACATGCTTGTTAATAACGCAACGGGTAAAAACTTCAAAGTTCGCAGTAAAGACGCTAGAACAACGTCGAACGACGTAGTTCTAACGCCTTTCCTGCTGACTTGAACAAGTTTTTTTCCCACTGAGAAAAGCAAAACAATGATACTACTTTATTTCACTTGTGTTGTGGACAATTTCCAAAACATTTCAAAAGAAAAAGTTGAATTATTTTTGATTTCACTTTTTTGTGTTCGGAAATTTTGGGATTTTTCCTAGAATTTAATTAGGATCATTTTTTTTTTTTTTGGTAACTATGGATAATTTCCATCAGTACCCAATTTTTGAGAGATGGTAATTTTCACTTAAAATTTTTTATTTGCCCCACTTTTTTTTTGCCTTGATGACGTCATCATAAGAAATAACGTCATCAAAAAATAATTATACCAAAATATTTATTATGTGTTGACCTAACTTTCTGGAAAGAAAGTTAAAAAAGGCTAAAATCGATGCATTAGAAAATAACATTTTTGATTTTCTGATTGAGAAAAAGACAAATTGTTTTTCACGATGAAGTTGAAGTCGCACAATTTTTCAATACTTATTTTGTAAATATTACACCAAGTATTAAATGGAGAGACCTACCCTCTGATTCTATTTCAAAGATTGTATATAAATATGTAGTCAGGATCTCCCTGGGGTACCCAACTCTACCGCTACATACATAATCCCGTTTATCGCTAAATATACGATTTTGAATTTCGGTTAAACATTTTATTAGTGCCAAAATTCTAGCTATATCAAATTAGCACGTGACACACACTGATCATACTCAAAATGAGCCATTCTTTTCTTTGAAAATGATAATGTGCTGGTCAAACACATAATTTAACAACTCCATATTCATCCTTAACTTTCATATTCACTTGAGTAGGCAGATATTTCCAGAAATTCTAAAAGGGATTTTGTCAACCTCGTTCCAAGGGCTTCTTTTCTCTTGACGTTCAAGAGAGAAGAAGCACTGGGAACGAGGTTGGGATTTTGCGTATTTATTTATTTGTATATTTATTTATCTACACCTTAATATAATAGCCTTATGTAAAATCATTTTAGTATTAGGAAATTTCATAAAAGTGGAAGCATGAATAACAGCCCAGCCAACCCCAGCCGGCAAAAACCTGTTCAAAGTCAGCAAAATAACGTTAGAACAATGTTCAAAGTTTACCACAGATCAGATAATCGTATAAGGGAACACTCAGTTTAAGGATGTTTTTCTCTGATACCTTCTTGTTCAGTTCTATAGGTATATGTAACGATGCCAGAATAATCAAAGGTGTGGTCAAGCTCGTTCCCAGCCTCTTTTGACTTTTTTTTATTTTTCTATACGCATGTGCGAACTCTAAATACACATAAATTGCGTCTTTAGACCTGGATTTGGAATCGGTCCTAATGTTTTACAAAGAAACATCGATACTCTCGTTTAAAAAAAAAAAATATATATTTCCATGCGCAAGCGCGCACACTAAATCCATCTAAATCATATTTTTATGCTAGAGTTTCGAATCGGTCTCAGTGTTTCACAAAGAAATATCGATATTTCCATTTAAAAAATTATCATGTAATTTCCATGCGCATCAGCGAGCTATACATACATCATCTAAATCGTGTATTTAAGGCACAATTTTGAATGTGGAATAACGCGGACAATAAACGCATTCGAAGAAATACGATTAAGTTACGACTTTGGTCGGAATTTTGATTCTTACGCGGTACTCGACACATGGCATTTTCTGTTCATAAAATTGAAATTATTACTCTACAGTATGAAATAAGCGGGGGTGGGGTGAGACGCTTGTTAATTTTTGGAAATTTATGAATCAACAATATCATAAAACAGAGTACTGATGTACTTGCATGCTTGTGGGATTAATGCTCAAAATATGTATATTCTCAGATATAGCCAAATAACGATATCCCGAGAAGATAAAAGGAAATGCAATGACAATCAGAAAGAAGAACAACACAAGAAAAGTACATAAATGCAACCTCGTTTCCAGGGTTTCTTTTCGCTTTTTGAAGGGAGGGACGGCGCGAAGAAGAAATGCGCATGGAAATTACTTGACTTTTTTCCAGACGAGAGTATCGATTTTCCGTATTTAAAGTTCGCGCATGCGTATAAGCATCGCTTGATTTTTTCCGATTCGGAATTCTGACTTAAAGGCACGATTTATGCTTGTCTAACTCCCAACTCATAACTAGCAACTACCTAACTCCCAACTCGAAATTTACCGATGCACTTTAAAAACATGTGATTTTATTTCCAGAATTAAACTTAAAAGCATAGTCACAAGAACTATGTGACTGTGACTATGTTAAAAGTAAGTAAACACACAAACATATATACAAAAATCACAGCATTGATTATTGTAAACCACCTCAGTTCCCAGCGCTACTTTCCGCTTTTAAAAAAAGGACGACGCGCAGAAGAAAGAGGTAAAGGGGCTCCGCGCTGTCCTTGGGTTGTAAAAAGTGATAACCTAGTTATTCTTATGTTATTATTTTTCGTAAAGTTTGATTTCCACGAGGCGAAAAATTAGATAAAAAAAGATATTTCATTGGAATGTCTTCGTTTGTCTTTCGCCGCTAATATTTCGCCACGTGGAAATCCACTTTAAAATCGGATCTCAGGTTACCTTCCACTAGGCGAACAGCGAAAGCCGAAAGAAGTCATTCCATTGGTAGAATTGTCAACCAATTAATGTTCTCTTTTGACTTTTGGATTTTACGTCTAATGGAAATCAACATTCACCCTCTCTCTCTAAATGCAACCTAGCTGCAAAGAACATATTCATTATTACCAGCATAACATCACAATTACAATAACTCCAATTACAATGTAATATTTCATAAACCAAGAGCTATTCCAATGGGCACACCACGTCGGAACAACGTTAAAATAACGTCGCAACGTCGTTTTGAGGTTGTATCGACGTTGTGTGCGGCTGAATATTTACAAATGCGTAGGCATGCCTTCGCATAACGAAGGGTAATTAATCATGGCTATAGCATTCCAATGCATTATTAATTGTTTTGTAGGCCTAACACCATGCATTAAGAATTTATTTTTCCAATCGCACATGAATCGTTTATTTACACTCTTTTTCGAAAATATAAAAGGTAAAAATCTGTCATCATCCACTGGAGTAATTTGTAAAGCATGTGTGACCATACCTATATACGCATCTTCATTTATGATTTGTTTTATCTGCTTTGCTTTTTTGGTTATGTTCTGTAAAATATCACCAGCTAGCATATATCCGCCTCCAGCACAATACGGCCTATAAAACTCTTCTCCAAAATCTTCTACTGGAACATAGTTTCTGTGTAACGGATCACGAATTACTGGCATGTAATCATTTTTCTTACCAATATATTTGGCACTTGGTTTGAGTCTTGGTAACCATAACTTTAGCGCCATCATGTTTATAAAGCAATCATCGTCAGTTTTAAGAACGTATTTAGGCTGACAATTCCTGCCTACCCAGTCTAGAGTAAACATTGTTTTATTTGGTAGGTTTTCGTAGGAATCTTGATAATCGAGTCTAAGAATATCTTTAAAATGTTTGTTTTCATCTTCAAGAAGCTTTTCGACTTTATTATTCTTATCACGGCCAACTGTGAAGATAGTTTTGTAGTTAAAAGTTGAACCATGAAAAATATGTTTATTTATAGGAGAATCCATACGGCCCCACGAATTTCGGATTGCAATTCGATTATAAAACGCACCAGGTCTGGTTGTAAGTACAATCAATAAATCAAGACCCGGTTTACACTCTGGTTCTAATATTGGGCTACGATTCTCTTTATATATAAACTCAGGAGAGAACTCACTTTCAAAAGCTGTATGTAAGTACATTGCTATGTGGTGTCTACTCCGTTGAAGACATTGTCTGGACGTTTTAAACATTTCATTAACATTATCAAGTGCTTTCATATCGGACTGTACAAGCTCTATGGGTTGTAATCGTTTCTTTTTACTTGGATCATCAAGTGTATATGACGACATATTGTTTTTTGAGCCAAGATTCGAAAAATCAATTGTTTGTTGTAATTCGATTTGGTACTTACGTAGCTTCATCATAACAGTATTTTTCCAGGTAGCTTTTGTATCCGTGTAATGTTGCATGAATATAAACAATGTAATCGTGAGACAGCATGTTATTATTAATTTCTTGCGACGAAAAACAGACATCTATTTATTTTTTTTATTTTACCTGCAAATGTTATAAAATATCTAAAAAATTACCGTATTACGTGAAGACAAGAAGCCATGGGAACGAGGTCCATACAAAACAATAACAGAAGATGGTTCTAAACATCGATTTGACGCTTTGCAATCTTGAGATATTAATTTAAATTTTCAAATGTTTTCACAGAAAACCAAGTGGTCAAAATCTTGTTCAAAGTCCGTATTAAACGCTAAACGTTGTTCTAGTCTCTTTTACTGTGGAATTTGATAGTTTAAATTTTTTTTAAAGTTTTAAAAATAGAAACACAAACGATTAAAGTTGATCAAAAGTGAAACGCATGATAAATCCCCTGGAAATAACAACATTCTTCTCTAGAAAGATTGGTGAAAAAGTGAGAGAAAAAATCAAAAAAAAAAATCAAAATGTGCCTGGGGAGAGCTTACGTAACTCTAGTTTTGAAAACATTAATGAATCAACCAACTTGTAGCTGATTAGTGTCTTCGTAATGGCATAGTTACCATGGTAATAAAGCAACCAATCAATTTACGCTATTGAAATAATTAAGACTTTTTACTTCATTTTATTATATTGATGTATTAGAAGCATTTATACCCTTCTTGTTCTTCTATTTTCCAAATCGCAAGCAACAAAAATTATTTTATGATTAACGATGGTAACAGCATCATGCCGAATAAGACATATTCTTGAAAAAAGCACCTGATAAGATACTGATCTTCATTCGGCCTGCTCTTTTTGAGAATACATATATGTAATACGTGTAAGTAGTTATTCGTTGCTAAGTACTAACTGTGTTTGAGCTCCTCGGTTGCGCATAGCAACAAGATTCTGCATGATTCCAGATTCAGATAAGACTAAATTCGATTAGACTGGAGTCGTGTTACCGGTTCTTTACCCCCTAAACTTCTGAACTACTTTGGATTTCTTTATGAAAATTGGTACTGATAATGTTCTCGTCAAACCTAATTGGTAAACAATAGGCTATTGTCTTTCTATTGTCTTGAAAAGTTTAGAATTCCTTGAAAACACTAGAAAATGGTAGTTTTACGTGTTCGATGTGTTATTTCGCCCAAATTTAGTGGAAATGATGATAAATGAATGAAGACATCTTTTATAACAAGATATTTATTGTAAAAATATGTCATTTAACATAACTAATATGCATTTTGACACTGAAAAAACAGTTTTTTCCTATTACATCGGTCAAAAATGGGCGTGGTCACAGCACATCTGCAACAAGCAACAAATTATTTTTCCTACAAAAACGTTTGTAATAGATATTATGGCGGACTTTAGTCATTTTAACACACAACAAAAAAAGTTATTTATAAAAAACCGCAGGACAGGGCATTTTGCCCCCCTTCTCTCCCCCAGATAAAATAGGGTTAAGGGAAGAAAGTGTGCGGAATTAAATACTGCGAATGAGACCTAATGTGTTTTGATTTTTATCCATTTTTAACTTTTTATACACTTCAAATTATGTCTAAAAACTTAATGATACGAGTTAATTGCGTTGTTTGTATACATATTTACATCTATTTATATTCTCTTTATCAATTATTAAACCGTCCTCATTAGCCTGATCTACAGACCAGGTCGACCTTCTCATGTACCCATCCGGCAAAAAACTGTTCAAAGTCAACAAAATAACGTTAGTGCGTTATTTTTCAGACTTTGAACAGGTTTTTGCCGGCTGGGTAATACCTTGACATCAGGATTCATTAACACGAAATATTGATTTATTTATTTAAAATATGCTTGATTCGACTCTTTATTGCAGCGTAATAAATAATAATGGTACCAAAGCTACTATGAAAAAAGAAATAATTATTTTTCTGTTGCATAAATTACCATCTATTAACGCGTTTTGTGTTACCGAATTCTGACGTCAATGTATTTAACTGCAGAAGAAAACAGACCAAGTGAGATCTGGAAGAATTGAAGTTGATCTGTGGAAGAGGCTACTCCTTAACTACTGTAGTAATGAAAACCAAAGTAAGGAAATTTTGCCCCCTTCACCAGCCTAAATAGCCTGCAATTTGCGACTAATCTTGGCAGTTGAAATATTTTAGTGTTATTCTTTATCGATATTGGCAACCTCGTTCCCAGGGCTTCTTCTCTCTTGACGTTTAACGCTATCGTTAAACGTCAAGAGAGAAGAAGCCCTGGGAACGAGGTTGCGATATTGGTACATCATTGTAATCGTTTTTTTTATTTCACTTTGTCTACAGTATTTATGTCCAAGATTGTAGCCTACATACATACAACTTTTGTTTGTCTGCATGTCTACAGAAGAGGAATTTTTAAAAAACTAATAAACCTCGAGCTGCAATTTCAGGAGAAAAACTGTCCACTGGGCATAAAGTCGGTTCGACTCAAAAGAATATTCGAGTTATCCATGGTTCGAGTTATCAGTAGGACATATTGGTAATATAATAATAATAATAAAAAAATAAAAAAAACCTTGATTAAAAGCTTTCTTGCATTTCACAGAGTCTGCTAAATTACGTGGGTCTCGTGCCATCGTGGGTCTCGTGGGTTACGTGCCCTCGTGCCCTCGTGCCTTCG
>JAULBZ010001340.1:0-18885 GCA_032360805.1 Neoturris breviconis | reverse complement strand
GAAATTTATAAATACATTTATTGGGAGTTTCAATAGGACACCACCAATTAATAAACCTCGTCACCAGTGAATCTTATATTTTCCCTATATCAAGCAAAAATAGTACTGGTGACGAACTTGCCTAACTTTGAATTATCCAATTAATTACATATCACAAGTTGTAACCGTGTTGTTTAATGATTTTAACGGCGACTATTTGATCTCGAACACAGTATTAAGAACACAAAAATACAGTAGAAGATTCAAAAACTGAATTAATAGTAATGGTTCATTTTCATTGGGTGAAAATTTCACGTGGGAACCAAAAGAAAACAGAAATAGAAATAGACGTCACATATTGAGCGGGGAAATTTTGTACTAAAATTTTTAATCTGATCCCAGTGGGCACTCGACGTCTAATCAACGTCACAAAGACAATGTTTTGACGTATTGACGTCTTTTCGACCATAATTAAACGTCGAGTGCATGCAGGGAGGAAATCAAGCTATTATACGAAAACACATCTACCATGAAGAGTTTATAGGAAATTAAATAATCGTTAAGGACCATTCGGATAATTGGTGTGGGAGATTAAAAAAACATTCATAAACGATAATGTGTTAGGTGCGATACACACAACGAGTTGTTATCAGAAGAATATTCTTTAAAGATGGCTGAAAGAAAATTGAAAAGAACCACTACTCCAGATAGACTTGAAAAGTGAGATAATATTTAAGCATGTTTCTTATTGTATTACTCTACTTCTTGTTTCCTCTTTTCTTAATCAAATCTTGTGCAGCTTTTACGGAATTCCGTTTCAAAGCAAATGGTGTTAGTAAAAGGTTGTGTGTTTGACTAATCTAAAGCGCATGATCTACTTCGCAGTTTTGTTCCACTCCCACACTAAGTTCTACTTATTCGTGGTCGATCATTTATCGTGTTACGTCGATTATTCATCGCGTTACAGGGGAATCTCTATAAAGCGGATGGGCAAATGAAAAGTTCCCGTCTGTTAGAGACTTTAACGGAGTTCTCGTCTGTTAGAGACTTTGTCTAATAATACTCAAAAATGTCCATTTGAACCAAAACATGTAAAATATCTGTAAGCGGTGCCTGACGACCTTTTCTACTCATAGGGGACAAAAGCAATCTCTTACATTACCGGAGTGCGTTATTATGGTTTGCACAGTTACTATGGTTACTGTAAAACGTGTACTTAAAAGGTGGCTATGATTTGGAAATTCTAGTTACTTACAACCAACCGAAAAATTGATTCGAAAATGTAACTGATTATAACCGCCTTATAGAGATTTATCTATGAGAATTTGACTGTAATCATTTCGGACTTAGAACAACTGTTTAATTTAACGAAGTATCCTCTTTATGTTCGTCTTATAGAGATTCTACTGTTTCAGTGAAAGGTCTCTTCAGAACCAGTGCTTTATCATTTAAACCATCCTTAAGTAAAAAAGAAGCACTTGAATCAGGGTTGCATTTCTCAGTCAAAAACAGCTTTGCCATAGAATAAAGGCGCATATTATCAACATACTTTAACCCTATTTCTACTGGGCTTTTTAGGGCTCTGATAATCTGGGGGGAGGGGCACATTGTGCCCTCCCTCAATAACTTTTGATAGAACCATGCTGTAGTCTTGAAACTTTCCAGGAAGTTAGATCAACCCATAATAAACATTTTTGCATATTTTGTTTTGTGATCAAGGAAAAACAGGTTAGCAAAAAAAAAATTGATCTCCATAATTGGTCAAAATGTTTTTTAAGCAAAAATAAGAAGAAAAAGGTTTTTTTAAAAAAATATTTTTACCACCTGTCAAAAAATTGGTTACTAAGGAAAAATTATCCCCAGTTACCAATTTTTTTTTTAAAATGATCCTAGATAATTTATTGAAAAAGTTCCAAAATCTCTAGTCATATAAGCCATTCATTCAAAAGTTATAAAAAAAAGTATGACAGGGAAATAGGGTTAAGAGATAGAGTTAAGAGAAGAACTTTTTGCGGGGAATAAACTTTCGCAATGCTTCCAACCTATTTTCGCAAAAGTAAATTCCCGCGCAATATCGGAAACTCAGCTTATCGCGAAAGTTTTCCCCCAAGATATCCGAAATGTAGAGAAACCGTGAAAGCTTATTCCTGTCCTAAAACAAATAAATCTACGTGCATTCTTGTTGTTATTTTTTTTGTTTGTTTTAAATTTAGTGCTATAGAAGTAGGATCCTAGACTGCAAATACAAAAGAAAACGTGCACGTTATTTTTGTTGTTAGAGTCAGATTCGCAAAATTTTATTACATCAAAATATGTTCTAACTTTATAACCTTGAACAACTACACAACATCACAGCTTGACATATAACTAATATAAATGTTATTATATGCGCATATAAATTTGAAATCAAAAATATTGCTGAAACACATGAGAAGCACTCTCTAATATAAAGGAAGGGATACAACAACAATGGGGAAATAGTGAATTGGGGAGAAAATGGTGGTCAGAAAAATCGGAAGATAAAACGGGAACCTGACGAAATTGAAACTTTTCCAAACTTAGTTAATGATAAATACTTTCAATTCATATAAAAAATAATCCCCAAAACTGTCAATATTTTGCTGACATCATCATTTTTTATTCAAAAAACAAGAATTTCTTTATATTTCCTCCTATGACATAAAATTTGTGCAAAACACTAAAAACTCTTGTAATAAATCAGAAGCAGCCAATGGGAGGTGCTCTGAGAAATAGGTGTTCCTATTCTCTAGCTGATCTCCATTTCAGTATTTTTACTAGCATACGCGTGTATCTCAGAACATCTCGTTTTCCTAGCTAGAGAAGAATCAAGTTAAGAACGGTTAGTATTTCCAGCTGAGTAAGACTTTCCTAGAACAGTAGCTACGTTTGTTGTAAGAAACCTCAATTTCCTAGCTCACTGCAAAAAAGATTTATCCCAGAACTGATCATTTTCCCAGCCAGAGCTTCTTTTAATTTCACAGCTGAGACAGCCAGCTCAGAACAGATCATTTTTCCAACCAGGAGATGATCAATAGTAAAAGAACAGGTCAAATCTCCAGCTGTACTTTTTTTTCTGGAATCTAAGAACAGGTCTAATTCCCAGCCAGTATACCCCCTCAGACAGAACACCTATTTTAAAGGACACCTCCGTTGGCTGCTTTCGATAAATGATAGTTACTCTATAAAACAATTTTTACATAATATTAACTGATATTTCGGGCGTTAAAAGCAAAAACACCCATTTTACCCCAAAACAATTTCCCAAATCTTTTGCGCCCTGGGCCAAAATCAGGGCGTGGCTACTTGCGTTATGAATTAAAATTTACGAAAATCTTTCAATTTTCCAAACCGTAACTATATTATAGGCGCTGGCCTAAAATTGTGTATGTTAGCGTTTGAAATTATGGAAAAAAATCGTTCAAGTAGGGTATTTTTACCCGCCGCCTATGTACAATAGGGATAACGATACTGTCCTTTATGTAACTAGTGATTATTTGATTTTTTATTTCGTGATGTTCTCTATATAGTGGCTAGTATATTCTTATTATTTGATCATATATATTATATACCTAGTTACCAGAGCTTCTTGACTTTTGCAAAAAAAGAAAAAAGTTCAAGAAGCCCTGGGTACGAATTTGGCTGATCACCAAAGTAATGTGTCGGTAAAAAGCACAAATTATCAGTCTTTTCTTACCTGGATTTGTACGTTGAGTAATGCCCGTAACGGAAAGTGTTTGCTATCACTTTGCGGCGGCAGCGTCGTCCCGCTTTCCTTAATAGATCATGTTGCCGAAGGGCTATCATTTTGAAAAACGGTATTAGCATTCGTGGCAATATTCTAGAAAGGCTCAATTTATGATTTTTTTTCCTTGGATTTAGAAATTCTTTGAAAATTAATTTTTTTATCAGACTTTGGCCATATCTTTTTTGGCAGCCATTTTGTTGTATTTTGGGGAAGCTCTCTCCTCAATAGTTTGAGATGATAAAAAATATAAAAAATAATTTTTAACATTTCAAGAACTGAAGTCTCCATTTTGATTTTGGGAAGCTCCCCCTCTTCAATTTTGAAATAAACATTAATGCGTATTCACTTTAGGGCCATTTAATTACCATCAGGAGTATGAATTTTTATAACATTATTAATGACTTATCATTCAAATTAGAAATAAAAGACAATACACAATTCAACAGACGAAGGTTTCTTATTAAAATAATAAATTGTTTTAATGAATATGTAACCTTCTATTTCATTATTCTTTATTTCTTCTTAATTTTAATAACAGATGATGACAACCACCGTAACATGTTTTATCTACTTAATAGATTAAGTTTTAAGTATTTAATGCATTTTATCAGTATTAAATGCATGGTTTCTATAAATCTATATTCTACTATATATATACATACATGCATATACAGACATATACATACATGTATATACATACATACATATACATGCAATAGTATGTATGATCAAAGCATATCCTACAACGTGTCCCAATTGTTTATTGAACTGAAACTCTTATACTTTCAATACCTTATCCTATACTTTCAATACCTTATATTTCTTTTCATTCTCTTTTCTTAGAGAAATTGAGTTGAATCCAGAAAATGAGAAAGCAATTTTACAATGGAAATGTCCAACAAAAGAAACAAGAAGTTCGAGATTAAGACGCGAAATGAATGCTGGGAAAGGGGTAACTATATTACGTCACTTCTAATACCGAAACGGCTTCGTATAAATTGGGATGCAAACTTAGGGACGTTAAATCGAAAAAGATATATATTATATATATTTCGTGTTAGAAAACTACACGGTTTTTGTCAAATAAACACCCCTTTTAGAGCGTGACTTGACGTTAAAGAGAAAGGTGTACATTTAAACCGATCATTAATCCGAAATTTGTTCAAAGTCGGCAGTTGAAGATGTTATTCTAGCGTCTTTACTGCTTGAACAAGTTTTTGCACGATAGGTTACACATTACGTAATTTATATAAACTTCGTTTATTCACAATTCCTATATATGAAAAGGGCTTTTTCAACGTTCTACCTGTGTTTGTATCTCAACACGGGTTTATTTTCTCGCCCAGAGATCCTTCTGGTTACTTTCTGTTCTCGGAGTTTACATGAACCATAGTTGTGTACTTCCGAGCTCTCCTTCGCAGAAACTTTATACCACTGAAGTGGAATTGTGAAATAGGAACTAAATTACTCGAATTTCAAGATTGTTGACACAGATGTTTATTATCTCAGACTAGTGAGAACATCACATGGCATCAGCGTTTTGTGCACACACATTGTACTACCCAAGGGAATATATGTCTAATAGACATTTCATCAATTTTGATCATAAGTAACTTTCCTTAAGGCATGAGTCGAATTATTTAAAGATTTTTTATGTTACAATTTTCAGCTGAGAAAATTTGCATATCAAGGTTTTATTCAGTAGGAACGGTTTCTTCTGAAGTTTAAGAGGCATCAGCAAGCAGTGTCAATGTGTACATAATCTCGTATTTCTAAACTATTTAAAAAACATGTTTGAGAATAAATGAAATAAAAAGAAAGTTACAAAGATATACTTTTGATAATGATGCATTCCTGTTCTATTTGGAGGTAAAAGGTTTGGAGGTAGAAGGACCTCTAGGGTCAAGGTTATAGAGTATACTTTACAACCTCGTTCCCAGAAGTTCTTAGCAATAAATGGTATGGATGCTTAACGTTAACATTCTGTTTTTTTTTCAGATATTTCATAGCATACACCCCAATTTCGATGTCTTAAACACCCAAAGGACCAGTAGTTTGTTCTAGTCTGTTCGCAAAAAAAAGTGCTACTTCCCCAAGATTTTCAGACGTCGAATTTGAGGAACAGGTTAGCTTGTTCAAGCGCCTATGAATGCTTATCACGAATTCTACATATTTAATATTGATTAATTGAGCAACCTCGTTCCCGGCTCCCTTCACTGCTCACCACATTTGGACAAGCCAATAAGCATTGTGAATGAAGTTGATCACGTGAGTGTTATTTCTTTACAGGGGCGCATAAGAAGTTTAACAGGTAGTACTGAAGAATTACATAAAGATGGAAGCGAGTGGATACGAAATAAACTTTTCGAGCAAAAAAAGAAAATTATTTCGCTAGAAAACGAAATTGAAGAAGTAACGAAAAAGAATTCTTCTTTAGAGGTTAGTTGCTTTGGATTGGTTGTCTCGTACCGAAGAAAACAATAGATTGGTTGTCTCATACTTACCAAACAAATCTATTGCAAGCTCGTTGACCCTTTTTTGTGAAGGGTTCAAAATCTTATTTTTCCGCAAGCACCTAACCCGAAGATAAACCCTTTGTCACGGGATTCTATATATTCTCTACTGTCCTAAGAAATGCAGTTAACCCAGGGCTTATAGGTGAACAAATAAGGTGTCAGCAAACATATAAGCACTTACATATCTACTATATATGTGTAGAGGCTTGTGTACTTAAGGTGGATTTTCACCAGGCAAAATATTGTTGAAGTCAAAAGAAGATATTCCATTGGTAGAAATTAAGGTCACATAACATTAATCTGTTATTTTAGTCTGACATGGCATCCTTTAAATCCTTTACACGCAGTTACTTTTTCTCTCTTCTTGATAAAACATATAGCAGCTATCAAAAGTTGTTCGAGATAATTCATCACACAAAGAATTTCTTTCAGAACAAGTCTCCTAGAAAATAACCCTGTAGGTGCACGATGTCGGATTGACGTTGATCCCACGTAGTGTTCTCATTGGATAATTTATGTTGGTATTCGATTCAAAATTCCATACGCTAATTCCAAGTAATGAATGGTAGTAAATACTAAGGGTTTTTTTATATGGAGACCAATGTGTCACTTAGCCGAAACAATATTCCTTCTCGTCCTTATTTCTGCAGTCATATCAGCATTTTATATGGTAAACGAGTTACCTTGCCTAATCAATAACTCGCTTTTTTCGGCCGAGATATCGGCTAAGCGTCACATTTTCAGGCCATGTGAATGGTTGCCGAGACGAAATGAAAGTTATATCGGCTCCATATAAATGGAAGAATGAGTTATGTCAGCAAGCCAAGTTATATCGACTGAGCGATATTACGGTCTCCATATAAAGAGGCACTAAGCCTCAAATCCAATTTCAAACTAGGAATACACTCCTCCTCGGAAGTAGTATTTATCACAGTTGCAATTTTGTCGTCATAAAGTCATCAAGTTTCTAATAGTTGTTCTTATTGACCTTGATTGACTGTAGTATCGCATTCTCTAACCATGCGGTCAAACATATTCACACATCTTTGTAACATGACGAGTGTTCGGAATAACTGGTAACAGTTTCTACACAGATGTTAGATCAACACGAGCGTGATATTGATTGGTTTTTTGGTATGAATAAACCAATTAACGACGAGATCGTGGACTTTTTTATTCTTCTCCACAGATACTGAGATACTAAAGTAAGAAATCTGAGATTGTTGATTCAGACACCTATTCAATCAAACCTCTTCGATCATGAAACTAAAAGACGTGTCTGCAGAATTTAAAAGTTTACATTATGTGGCGACTTGTGACGTTAATTTCTATCAAGTAAAAATGTCTTCTTCTTTTGCTTTCTTCCGATATGATTGAATGATTTTTCATGAGAATATTCTTATTTATGTTGATTTGAAGGGACGTTGCCATTGGAAACAATTGATTTGCAGATGGCAAGGAGTTACCTTGTCATCGGATGTTAAAATAAACAAGCTTGGTTTAAAATGAAAATGAATTACCTTGACAACTGGCGTTTACATAAACAAACTAAGTTGGAAATGAATTTACGGGCATTTAAACAAAACGAAGAAGCAAGCAACCAAACATATCTTTAAATAAACGAACTGCGTTGAAAATGGAAAGGTGTTACCTTGGCAATGTACCTTTAACCCTATTCATGCCGGGCCTGAACAGGGTTAAGCGGTAAATGCAACGGTAATTGCTGATGCTGTCATTTAATATTTGCGGTTCCTTAATAAGTTATCATCTCACAGCTCAATTTTACCTCATAAATTATTCCCAGACTCCTGAGTGTTAATTATTGCATAATTAATTTATATATTTCACAGTGTTGCTAGGGACAACTCAATTAAAGTGTTCTATTTTATCTTTTATTTACTAGGAGAGTGGTAAAGCTCAGTTGCAAGATGTATTCAAGTTGAGTGAAAAAACAAAAGCATACGAAACAAGAATAGACCATGAATTAAAATCGAAAATAAGCTTAGAAGTGGAGATGAACAACGCTAAATCAAAAACTTTAATCGTGGAAGAAGAGCTCGCAAAACTGAAAACTGAAAATGAAGCTGACAAAAAAGCTATGAATTCCATGAAAGACGAATTGAAAGACAAAACAATGTCCTTGAATAATGTTCGTGCAGAGTGGCAAGCAGAACAAGCCGAAAAACTTCGTGCACGTAAAATTCTTGAAAATGGAATGAATAAATTGAAGAATAAAAATGAAGAATTGACGAAACATATTGATGAATGTCTTCTGGTTATGAAGAGTCAACAGATTGAAATCACCAAGTTAAAAGAAGAAAAGACACAAAACGAAAACCTATGTTCAACGCTTAATCAAGAAAAGGTGAGTGTCGAGCAGACTTGTAAGAAGTATGAAGGCGAGTTAACAGAACGTATTAAAGAAAGTTTGAGTATGATGGATGAGATGGATGAAATGAAAATGATAGGAAGTCAGCAGAATCTACGTATTGGTGAATCAAAGAAATGTATCGATCAACAAAAGACTGACTTACAAAGTAAACAAATCGAAATTGACGATTTAGTTCAAAGTAGGGAACGTCTAGAGAAAACAATTTCACAAGAAAAAAAAGATAAGGGAAATCTTCAAAACGAATTAATAATTCAGAAAACAAAAATCAAAGATCTTCAAACTTCTATTGCAAACTTTTCAAAAGGAATTACTGAAAAAGCTGACGTCATCAATAATTTTATTAACGAAAATAATTTATTGAAGGAAAAACTAAGCGAAACAACGAAATGCTACGAAGAGCTTTTAAACGATAGCGTTGTTGAAATGGATAAACATAAAGTAGAAGTAGTGAGCTTCGAGAAGACGAACGAACATTTGCAACACGAGGCTGATGACTTGCACACGAAATGCGAACTCTTGGAGAAAGAATGCGAGGAAGAACGCGCTCTTCGTGTCGAGATACAAAATGAAAACGAGAAACGCAAAGATAAACTCGAAGAATTGAAAGAAAACGTTTTAAGCAGTGTTAAAGGAATGAGCGATAAAACTACCGTCATCAATAATCTCATGAAAGAGAACAATATCATGAAAGAAAAAATAAATAAAGATTCTAGTATCATCGACCAACTTGTAACAGAACGCGATAGTCTTCAGGCTAGTTTGGAAAAAGAACGAACTGATAATTTTGAAAAAGTTGCAGAACTGAATTCTGCAATAACGGAGTTGAATGATCGAGATCAAGTAAGCTCTGCTGCTGTTTCCAGACTTAGTCAGGAAGTTGAGAAATGCATCATAATGATTGATCAGAAAACCGAGTTAGCTGATAGATTACAAGATTTATTGAATAGTCAACAAAAGAACAGTGACGTTGATAACGATATCCAACGTGGTCAGATCAAAACATTGCAAACTGACTTGGAAAAGAAGAGCAATGAACTTGAGCAAAAAGATTCGCTCGTCAGCAAGTTGAATTCTACGGTGGAACAGTTAAATCAGAAATACGCTCAAAAAGAGCATGTGGTAGAAGCGCTAAAGCTCGAACAACAGAATTTTAAAATTCTCGATGATAAGAACGAGAAATTAAAAACCGTGAATGAAGCTCAAGCCAACGAGTTGAACGAGTTGAAAACGAATTTAAGTGTCAATGCTGACAAATATCAACTCGAACTTAAAAAGAATGAAAAGAATCACTCGCGAGAGGTTAATCAACTCCAAGATGAACTCGATATGTCGCTGAATAAATCAAAGGAAGAAATAAATGAATTACTGAATAATTTTAGTGATTTAGAAAACGAGTTAAGTTTTTGTCAGGACGAGTTAACCTCGAAAGTAAATGAGGCGGAAGAACTTCAAAATAAGTTAAACAAAGCAAATCTATCTCATTTGTTAAAAGAGAAACAACTGTTAAAGGATTTAGAATCACTGAATGAACAGAATGAGAATATTTTGCAGAATGAAATCAAGAAACATAAATCTGACAACGAAAACATCGTTCTAGAAATGAAACAACAGAATTCTGACCAGTTAGAAAAAATGCAGATCGAATTTCAAGCAAAGGTGACATCTTTAAAAAATCAGCACGAGGAAAACAAAGCAAAGGAGATACAGAAGTGTGATGACAAACATTTAAAAGTAATCGAGGAAAAAGCAAGTGTTCAAAAAGCACTCGAGCAAAACGAAGTAATGTATGAAAAAGAGATGAAGTCTTCACAACTTCAAATCAAATCCAAATCCATTGAAATCGACTCAAAATCAAGAATAACAGAAAAACTTGCTCGACGAATCGAGACTCAACAGAAATTAATCGATTACCTTATGAAATCACTCGAACAAGAACGAAGCAAACGAGGTGACTCGAGTAAAGATATCATGATGAAATTATCGCATCTTCAAACACAAATTGATGATAAACTCGGTGCATACGATACAGCAACTACCATTAAAATCAGCCCATATTCTAGTTTAATGCCTAGCTTGGCAAGCTCAGAATTTCATTTGGCTCCACCACCAGCACCTTCACGAACCGGCTCACACGATGAATTTATACCCATGTCAGCATCAAGTCCGGAACGTAAGCACATGTTAAGTAAAACGATGCCAAATCTAAGTAACGGTGACAACGTCAAACACTATCTAGATTCCATCAATGGAGACCACCTTAGTCAGTCAATGCCTGAACCTTATTTTCGAGATCAAGGATATCACTCGCCAAGTCACGAAACAAGCACAATATCGTTTTATTTTGCGGAACAGTTAAAAGCAATTACTAATACGTTTGACAAGATTGAACATTTAGATTCGAATAACTCGCCGGCGGAACAGTTCAATTTGGAGATATGGAAGCAAAAAATTCATTTTCGTTTAAGGGTGTTAGAAGATCAAATGAGCGAAATCGATTCTAACAGCAACCATTCAAGCAACAGCTCTGTTAAAAGTTTATCTCCACCTCGACCTAAACAAGATACGAATGGTAACGTTATTTTCCATCCAAACACACAAGAGATACGATATCTTATCGATAGCGTTAATCGAAAATATCAAAACATGAACAGAAAGTATCGAGCAATTTCGAGTTAGATATAATCAACATAAAAAGTGCTCAATTAAAACATAGGATTTTTTAAGTCAACGATCTTGTTATGGATTGTTTTGTTGCGAGATCGTTGTCTCAGGACTATTCTTTGGTAGTTTTTTTGTTCTAGTTTTATAAATTGCTACATTGCAGCATACTAAAAACATAGTAGCTCTGTTTTAGAATCTCTTATTCCTGCTTTTTCTAACTTATTCTAACGTTCTTCAAATGTGGTTGGATAGATTAACGCAGTTTTTAACAGGGTTGTAGCTATTCGCCAACAAAAATAAAACCGTCTTAATAACAAATATGCGATGAAGACTTTGCAATGCACACTGGTTTCTTTTGTATGAAGAAACCAATCCATTGCAAAGTCGTTATTCTTCTATGTAAAATTTGAGAGATCCTCCCTAAAGATGGATTTCCTCCATTAGGCAAAACATGTCATACGAAATGACACCTCATTGGTAGAAAAGGCATGGCACGTGACGTTAAGTTCTACCAATGGAAATCTTCTTTTCGCTTATGCACGAAATATTAGTGAAAATCAACTTTAACTAACGAATTACTAAGGGGTTAATGATTACGCGATTGATTGGTTCCTTTCTACAGAAGAAACCAATCTATTTCAAGCTCATTGGCATAACACACTTCTGCACAATTCCATTTTTGTGGGAGTTGAAAATATTTTGTTTCTTGAAATTTTCCCCAAAAACGTGTTCTTATAACGAAATTTTGAGATTGTCCCTATAATCTATTTTTACGATTATCTATCTATTTATTTGTTTATAGCATAGTGTAAATACTGACCTTCCTTAGTACTAACCTCGCTCACATGGCTACAACCATTTATCAAGAGTACCTCTCCATAGCATTTTTTACTGGAAAGAATACCGAGGCAACATTGAAAGCATTATTTGCTGGATAGTATACTGAGTCAGTGTTAAAATTTATTGATTCTTCGCACGAAAAGTTTAGTTTAAACCCTGTAAAAAAATAATTTGGTACGGAAAGTCTAGTGGGTAGCATGAAAGCGAGGTTAATATGGAATCACCATGAAAGCGAGGTTAGTGAATAATGATAATATTTTATTTTTTGGTTAGAGTGAACTAACTGTACTTTTTATTCAAAATCATCGTCATTAATCTAGTGGTCACACGCAACCTCGATCCCAGGGTATAGAAAGCTATAGAAAGCGTAGCGACCAAACACCCTCGGGTGCAGCCATGTGCCCTCCCCCTGTCATACTTGTTTTCATAACTTTTGAATGAATAGCGTACATGACTAGAGATTTTGGGACTCTTTCTATAATTTGTCTAGGATCATTTTTTACCAAAAAGATTTTCACCTAAAAATATTTTGTTTGCGCCACCTGATTTTCATTGATGACGTCATCATAAGTAATAAATATGTAAAAATGTTGGAAAGTTTCAATACTACAGCATGGTTCTATCAAAATCACATATTCTCAGAGCTCTAAAAAGGCCAGTAGAAATAGGGTTACCGTATTTGATCGATTAAACGCCCTGGGCGTTTATTAAAAAATCGAGAATTTACCCTGGGCGTTTATTCGAGTATGGGCGTTTATTCGAGTAGGGGCGTTTATTTGAGAGTGGACGTTAAATCGATCAAATACGGTATACTAATTCTATTTAACCACAAATCTGTCAAGCATAATGGTAGCTACCTCCTTATACATTCTATGTATTAACATCCCTAGTGAGCAAAAAGCGTGTTCAAAGTCCGTTGTAAAGACGCTAGAACAACGTTAAAAACCTTTATTCTAGTGTTTTTACTGCGTCCTTTAAGCAAGTTTTTGCTCACTGGGGATGGTAATAAATAGTCTATACAAGGAGATACCAAGTGCTATATTTGACAGGGTTGTAGTTTAGACAGCATTTACATGGATCCCTAAACGAGTTTCAACATAAACAAGCTTGCATTTAATTGGTTTCTTCATGTAAAGGCTGCCTTAATATGAATGACTTATAACAAACAAGAAATAAGTTAAGGATAGAAAGTAAGTACCAACCAACTATTAACCGCATCTTTGCATTCTTTTACTACAGTCGATCTTGACCAATATAGATTTTCTCCTTCTTCTATACTTTCCTTATGCTTCATATAACCAATGGTAACTAAATGTTCTGCCCATTCTTGTGCATCTTTAGCTAAGGTTTTATTCCAACCAACTGATCCAGTGTTTTGGTGACATGCTCGTAGTTTATTATGTACTTGTAAACATGGACCTAAATAAAAAATATAAAGTATCTTTAAAAATTTCACACGTATCTAATTAGAAAAATTCAAAAGAACTCACTCAATATCTGGTACCCAATGGGCTTGCTCGAAATTCACAAAGATACTAGAACAACGTCTTCTAGTTGTTCGTAAATGTATTCAGCAATCATCTTTGATATCAGCATTCGAAATAATAAAAAATAATCACTGTGGAAGAGTGATTTCTGAGCATTGCTTCAGTGTCAAAAAGGTAAAATCCGGACGTGAAAAAATTAGATCAGGTTGAAATATGTTAGTATATATCGTATTTCCTGTTTTAAACGCCGCCCTCTAATAAACGCTCAGACTCGTTCCCAGGGCTTCTTGCCTTTTCGAACACAAAAGAGTGGCGCTCTTCCGTGTTTAAAAAGGCAAGAAGCCCTGGGAACGAGGTTGATAAACGCTGCATTTGTAAATTAAAAAGTTAAATAAACGTCTCCGTCTAAGAAACATCACATGTGTCACATTCAAAAGCGGCTTTTACTAGAGCAGAGCCTAAATAGAGTGGGTTTTGAAAAAGTGCCCTGGTTACAAGTTTTGTTATTTTTCAGGTCATCACGGTGGAAGAGAGATTTTTCAGTCATTTTGGCTGATTATATTCTTCTACAATGATGACGAGTAGTTATGGTAACCATTTGTTTTTGTATTATCGATCGCAATCATCAGAATGTGTTTTAATTAAGGTTGAATATCCATTTACTATGAAATATATAGTATTTCATTTGGAAGTCAATAACAAACAAAAATCTCCATTTGAAATAAACGCCAACTTCCACTTATAAATGCCGCCCTTTAAATAACGCCGCGTCTATAAACCACGAGTAAAAATAAATGACAGTGGCGTTTAGAAAAGGAAATACGGTAAGTGAATCCATAACTATACAACATAATTTACTTTGCTGCAAAAATAACAAGCGTATGAAAATATGAACTGTATACTTACCAGATACAGTACCTGTTGATGGTGAAGGTGTAGCTTTGGTCGTTGTTGATGATGTTGGAATGGTTGATGTGATCGATGTGCTTTTTGGTGGTGTTGGTGTTGATGTAGTTGTTGTGGTCGATGTGCTTTTTGGTGATGCTGGTGGTGAGGCAGTTGTTGTGGTTGATGTGCTTTTTGGTGGTTTTGGTGGTGAGGCAGTTGTTGTGGTCGATGTGCTTTTTGGTGATGCTGGTGGTGATGTAGTTGTTGTGGTTGATGGGCTTTTTGGTGATGCTGGTGGTGATGTAGATGCTGTGGTTGATGTGCTTTTTGATGATGTTGATGGTGATGCATTGGTCGATGTGCTTTTTGGTGATGTTGGTGGTGATGTAGTTGTTGTGGTTGATGTGGCTGTTATAAGGAGAACCAATATAATAAGTACAACAAATATTTTAGAAAATCTACAAGAGGAGTTAAATAAAAGTTTGATTTCCACGAGGTGATAAATTCGCCTCGAATGTCAAAAGAAAACATTCCGTTCTTTGAACGTTGTTCTAACGTTATTTTGCTGACTTTGAACAGGTTTTTGCCGACTGGGTTGGTACGTCAACTTGTACCAATTCGCTTTCATCGCAAATCAACCTTAAAATGTATTTTCTTTTAAATAATTAAAAGTTTCACAATCGCACAAAAATCCAAATTAAATCCAAAGGTTTTTGGGATCACACCAGAAGTAATAAGCAACAACACTTGGTTTAAATCGTAAATTGATAAGGGACCTTAAATTCTCTTAAAAAACATTTCTGATAGATTGAAGGAAACTAAAATGAACCAAATTAAAGCAAAATGAAACGACATAGAAGAGTGTATTTTCAACGTGCTTGCAACGAATTGGTTTCTTCGGTACGAAGATACCAATCCATTGCAAGATTATCGATTTGGTAATCCTCTCTGTAAATTTTATTTTTGAGACGCTTCCTAAAAGTACACCTTCCTTTTTATAGATATGGTCTTCAGGTAATTGACCATTTTCAAATGCCGTTTCGTGTTTACACTAAGGAAAAGAAAGTTACCTGGCTTTATTTTGCAACTTTTCCATTGTGTATTCCCGTTCCATCCAGTCATCCCTAATTCACAATAACATGGTCCTTTTCCCGAATTTTTAACTGTCACTCCGTTAATACTAGGGTACTTCTTTTTCATTTTATTACATGTATATATGCACTGTGATTGTGAATACTTCCCAGTATATATTTCTCTTCCACCAATACCATCTCCTGGTTTAAATTCACACGAAACAGCTAAAAAGAAGAAGCAATCATTGACTTGGTTTATTTCTTTCAAGCACTGAGAGCTCTCCATATTTCAAAAAAGTAAGAAACCCTGTTGAAGCTTCAACTCCCCCAAGGCTTTATGTTTTTTATAGAACAAATTTGTTCCTGAAAATATTATACCTGTAGGCTTAGTAATGCAACTCTTCCAATGATTACTTTTACTCCATCCAGTCATTCCAACTTCACAGTAACAAGAACCTTTTCCAAATTTTGCCAGAGTTACTCCATTGATCTCAGGAATGACCTTTTTCATCTTTTCACATGTATCTATGCATTCTAGAGTTGACATATATCCACCTATTTTAATTTCGGGTCCGCCAATACCATCGCCTGATTTAAATTTGCATGGAACCACTAACGATACAAAAATAGATAATTAGAATAAAATTAATTAAAATTCATAATGTGATTCCCGTAATAAGAGTTGCGAGATTAAAGTGGTAGTCGTTCAAATTCCGCAGTCGTTCGACGTTGTTCCAGCGTCTTTACTGTTGACTTTGAACAAGTTATCGCCCACTGGGTCTTATTGTGGTCATTTAACCTGAGTATGCTGTTATTGATTTAACGCATATGGGTAAATAAAATATATCAGCTAATCTCAAAGTTATATCTATAACCCGAAGGCGGATCGCCACGGGGAAAATTCGTTCCAACGAATTATAAATTAAGCCATTATCTACATTGGCTGAAGTCATCTGATGACGCTTTCAACCAAAATAATAGATTCATTTAGCTATCGCGCGAACAAATTGGCCTAGTGGAGATCCTCCCTAAAAAGAAAAAAGTGGCTAAAGTTGTCTCAAATAAGATGAAGAATCCCAGTGGGAAAAAAATTGTTTAAAGTCCACAAAAAAGACGATAGAACGACGTTTTCACGCTAGAACAACGCCTTTATTGCGGACTTTGAACATGTTTTTACCCACTGAGGTGTTTAGAAAAGCCTTGAAATAACTTGTTGGATATCACCTGAGGAGTGTTTGTTGAGTACAGTTTTTAGCTTTGAAGCTGAAAACTGTACTCAGAATACTCAGAATACACCGCATAGGTGAAATTTGATTGGTTATTTCTTTACGAAACACCAATCCAATTAATGATCGTTGGTCCAGTACTTTTCTCTGCAGGTACCTGGTTTTGTTATGCAACTTTTCCAGTTAGTATTCTTATTCCACCCAGTCATCTTCGTTTCACAATAGCAAGGACTTATTCCCATTCCGGAACTCTTAACAGTTACACCATTGATCTTAGGAAAGAAGTTCTTCATCTTTTCACATGTTTGGATGCACAGTGGTATTGACATAGTTTTTAATTTTATTTCCATTCCACCGACGCCGTCTCCCGATTTAAAATCACATGGTATTTCTAATAAAAAAGATCAGTTAGATATATTCTTTACATGGACCCCTAAACGAGTTTCACCCTAAACGATCTTGCATTTGGTTAGTTTCTCCGTACGAAGACACCAATCAAATGCAAGATCGTCTAGGGTGAGACTCATTTAGGAAAGGATATGTTATTCTATGTCGAACTAATCTAATGTACTATATTTAAACTGCTCAAGACTTGGAACAACAAGTCCTGCCGGCACTCGACGTCTAATCAACGTCGTTTTGACATCTACACATCCAAAACTACGTCTTTTTTATGTTGATTAGACGTCAAGCGCCCAGTTGGGTAACTTGCAGTTAAAATGTAAGGTCGTTGATGCTGTTACACCTCGCCGCTGACCTGACGTCGTGTGCTTTCAGGTCAAATGAAATAATGTTGGTATTCCAAGACCCGTTCTTTCCGGATAGATGATGACTAGACTAGAGAATAGTTGGTCTACGGGAGAATCAAGCTAAGAAAATTGGAAGATAAAACGGGCCCAATCGGGACTGGCATGAATATATGCCGACCATCAAGGCCTCAATTTGACGTATTTCAAATTTTGTTTAATGTCTAGACTAAGATGAAGAAAGCTACCTGGTGTTATTCTGCAACTTTTCCAGTTTGTATTGCTGTTCCATCCAGTCATTGCCACTTCGCAATAACATGTTCCCTTTCCTGACTTATCAATCGTCACTCCATTAATTTCAGGGTTCTTCTTTTTCATTTTTGCACATGTATATATGCACTGTGATTGTGACATGTGGATGCCAGTGTTTATTTCATGTCTACCAACACCATCTCCAGATTTAAATTCACACGGGACAGCTATAAAGAAGAGGCAACCATCAACTTTGTTTTATATTCTCGTTCTCAAGCTTATTTCCTTTTCGAAATGCTGAGTGCTCTCAAAGAGAGAAGGAGCGCTTGGACGAAAGGTTGCTAATTATATAGTTAAAACAGCTGGTTACACGTGCCTACTATGTGGCTCATCGCGGTCCTCAGACTCTTAGCACGGCACAAAATAAAAAGAATTTGGCGGCGGTTTCTGCCAGACGACGAAATTGTGGAACCGGTTACGAAAGCATTAGCTATTTTATTTCAAATTTATCAGGAAGGTATTAAAGAAGAAATTGCACTATAGTAAAGAAAAAGTCATTATACGATAATAAAAGATCAACAAATTGACTACCTGGAGTTGTCATACAACTTTTCCGTTTACCCTCTTTATTCCATCCTGTCATTCCTCTTTCACAATAACAATAACTTTTATAAGCTGAGTTTTTCATAGTTATTCCATTGATATCATGGAACAACATTTTCATCTTTTCACATGTATGCAAACATTGTTTTTTTGACATATACCGAGCAATCTTTATTTCGGATCCACCAATTCCGTCTCCCGATTTAAAATCACATGGGATAGCTAAAAAATATAATATAGTGAAATCAGTGGAAGAGCCATATTAATCTGTTGTCGCGTGCCTTGCCGATTTGTGCAATACCGTATTTCATCTATAGTTATTATAATTCATGAAGAAGGAAAATCTCGCTCCTCGGGCCCTCTTCCAGAACCTACTTCCCTACTTAGGCTTTGTTCTAATAAGCGCCAAACTTGAACTATATTTTATCCAGGGTATTTTGGTAGCATATTTTAGCC
>JAULBZ010001339.1:0-22711 GCA_032360805.1 Neoturris breviconis | reverse complement strand
CCTCAAGGTTCGATACTGGGACCACTATTATTTAACATCTTTATAAACGATTTCTTCTCTTTCATGCAGAGAACGGAGATTTGTAATTTTGCGGATGATAACACTATTTATAGTTGCGCATCAACTATTGATACAGTGATTTCCGATCTAGAGATAGACATGCAAAATTCTTTGATCTGGTTCAAATCAAATCAACTAGTGGCAAATCCGGGAAAGTTCAAGTTATTGTTCTTAGGCATGAAGGAAACTAAATTAACTTTATTTATTGATAAAAATGTAGTAACACCTAGTAAATCTGTAAAATTATTAGGTATTACTATTGATAATCAACTTAAATTTGATTTACACATAAACAATATTTGTAAGCTAGCCAATAAAAAGGTATGGTGTCTCTATCGCATTAGAAAGTTTCTGAATGAAAACCATGCTCGTCGGTTATGTAATGCTTTTGTTTTGTCAAATTTTAATTATTGCCCTCTTATTTGGATGTACTGCAACAAAACTCTTGATGCTAAAATCTGTAGAGTTCACAAGAGGGCCTTAAGAGCTGTTACTGGAGCTTACGATAATTCCTTGGATGAACTTCTATCATTTGATAGAGGACTTACGATACATTCCAGAAATTTGCAAGCTCTTTTAGCAGAGATATTTAAAAGTCTGTTTGGCTCAAACCCAGATATTATGAGTAACTTGTTTCATTTAAAAATCACTCCGTACTCTCTTCGAACTTCATGCTTATTGAGTCTTCCTCCTACCAAATCCATTCGGTTTGGTACAAATTCTATATTATTTCGAGGTAGTCAACTGTGGAATTCACTTCCAGACAGTGTCAAGATGAGTAAAAGCATTGAGATTTTTAAACAAAACGTTGCATCTTGGGTTGGAATAAAATGTTTATGTCCCCTATGCTCAGATTAGCGTCAGTATTTTTATTGTATTTTAGATGATTTTATTTTTACTTTTGTTGGTTTCAATTAGTAACTATTTGTAACTATCCAAATACCAACGTTAAATAAATGTTTACTTACTTACTTACTTACTAAAGCGAGAGTTCGTTATATCGGGGGTTCGTTATTATATGGAGGGGTTTTATGAGGGTTTCTTAAGGGGAAAACGAGGGGGAACAGAGTTTGGTTTATGCGGCGATGGTATAGTGGTATGCACCCTCGGTTTTCCCCAGTGCGATCGGGGTTTAAATTCCACTGCAGAAACTGGAATCGATACTCCACTCCGATGCGCTTTAAATGCAGCGTACTCAGCCTGTTAGGAGCCATCGACTAACCGCATGCTGGCCTGGGGCAAGTTAGAGCAATGGTTTCACGTATCTCTAGAGTTAACTTAGTTAACAGTCGAAGGGGAGGAAGAACCACTAACTGATGTGGATTCCCTAAGGACATTAAACCTCCGATTACTTACTTACTTACTAAAATCGAGATGTTCGTTATATCGGGGGTTCGTTATATCAAGAGTTCACTGTATCTCCTAAATTTATATCCATGATTGGAGTGATAATTTCGTTTTTAACCATACTTAACTTATAGTCACAAGTCTTTTCATTTGCCTTTTTTGATTTAACATTCAATACAGGAGGGTAGTTGTTAGGGATTATCTTTTTGTTAGGATTAAATCAACTAAAATTCAACAAAAATAATCTGTACAAAAGTGTGTTAGGTCAAGGAACTTGCAATCGAAGAAACCAATCCATTGCAAGATCGTTGACTAAGCACTCTCCTCTGTACATTTTATTTTTGAGACGATCCCTTAGCCATTTAACTAGAGACTTAACAACTATATCAAATTATGAATTCGATTGAGAATCGTCATATTATTTGTTTTGTACACATTACAACTGAGGTACGTTCGATTTTATCTGAGAAAAAATATAGATCGTAAATGCTCAATAAAAACTATACTGTTCTTTCTATAAAACATGAGAAGTTTAAATGTGACGTCATTGTAAAAATTATACTATTCTTCCTATAAAACACGAGAAGTTTAAATGTGGCCAGGGTCCAACTTTATAAGGATTCTCATTTTTGTTTTTGTGGTCTCACTGGAAACCCCCGTCCCACTTATGTATACGCTGGTGGGTTGAGACTTGAGAAGATATATCTTATTTATAAGTAGTAGTAGTACTTGTCGTAGTTTGGGACTGGAACTCAGGCTAGGGGAACTTCTATCCAATATGCGTATTTCTCCGCGCAACTCCCTCTCCACCACCCTCTTCATATATAGGCTCATTTGAAAGCGATTGTTCCAAATTCGAAAAGATCCTAGGAATGAGATTGTATGAAGTATATGAGAAAGAACATATTTGAAATAAATAAATGCAATGTAAATAGTGTTACCATGTCCTAAGAATAAATATCGCAACCTTGTTTCCAGGGCTTTTTGCCTTTTTGAATTACTGCCCTTCCGTATTTCGAAGACAAAGAGCCCTGGGAACGAGGTTGTAAACACCGTAAATGTCCTAATTTATCGCGCAGGGAAGATTTCAGAAAATATAATTTTAAATGACCGTAATTGTAGCGCGCACTTTTTCACGCACCAGAAAGACATTTTCGACAAAACGATAAGCTATTACCTTTGTTCTTGTAAGAGCTTGCACAAAATGAGGTAAAAAATACTACCTCCGTTTCTTTATTTTCTACCCTAATTTAATGCGCAGCATTCTTGAAAATATAATTTTTAAATTTTGAGATGGTCCCTTAGCTTTCAAAAAGTTCTTGTCAGTGGAATAATTAGAATTATCTTAAAAGCAACTGCATGAGGAAGTTGAGACATCATAATTCCAAGAATTATTCCAAAATCCGGTGCATAAAAACCCTCCCGGACCTTTCGATAAAACATCCGGTGATAGAATAACATAGTCCGGTATTAAATTTGAAAAAGGCGATCTAGTCATTGGTGGAATGGTCGGTATTGATAGTTTCATTACATTGTCCCGGATTGATTGGACTGTATGACCGGTTAATAATAACATCAGGTTGTCATTCCCATGCGGTTGTAAGTATAGAGCTGATAGATTTCGTCCGGTAAGTAAACAATCACCTATGAAAGAAGGAAGCAGTCAGCACAGTGCTTAAAATAAGAACAAACAATCACTGTGGGGAGTTTGGAGCATTACTTTGAGATTTTTCAGGATAATAAGTCGGAAACTATGCTGAAAAACCCTTCTCCATAGTAGTGATTATTTGTTAATATTATACAAACGCTACAGTGTGAAAGACTAAAGAATACGGTCCCATATATGTCCGTACACGGAGAATACGGTAAAAATACAGAGACATACGGAGCCGTATTCAGTACTTTCACACTGTAGAAATAAAACGAGATTGTGCATCATGTTCAAATTCCGCAGTAAAGACATTAGAACAACGTTAAAAATGTTGTTCTAGCGTCTCGACTGCGGACTATGTGCAAGTTTTACTCACTGTAAAAAAATAAAAATAAAAAAAACTTGAAATAAAGTTTTTTCTGCTTTTGGCTTTCGCAGTGTGGGCAAAAACTTGTTCAGAGTCCGCAGTAAAGACGCTAGAACGTTTTCCAGGTTGTTCTAGTATCTTTACTGTTGACTTTGAACAGGTTTTGGTCCACTGGTTACTCGCGAATTGATCGCAGATCATGATTTTTGAAATATCACCTATCTTCATATACATTCAAATGAAAAATTCTCCGCCAAACTTTCTATTAGTGGTATGTCTTATGTCGACTATATCATAGCGAATATTTTGCCTAATAGAAATCAACATTTATTGAGAAATTTGACTGTATATTAAAATAAGAACAAATAATCACTGTGAAGAAGTGTTTTTTAGCCTGATGCTCAAAAATCCATTCTACACGGTGATTATTTGTTATTTCTCAGTAGGCAAAAAAACTTGTTCAAAGTCCACATTAAAGACGTCGAACGATGTTGTTCTAGCGTCTTTACTGCTGACTTTGAACAAGTTTTTGCCCACTGGGTTTAAGCACTATGTAAAATACTAACCTATTTTTACAGAATCTTCCAAGAAAGTCACTAATTTCTTCTTGGTCATAGAACTAACACAATTATCTGTTCCCATCAAAATAACATTCTTCTCTGTGTGTTGTACTAATTTATTTGTAACTACAATGTTCGTATGAGCGTCTGAAGTAAGGTGGAAAAGATTGGAGAGAAATATCGCTGCGTTCTGTAAAATACCAGTTTCGAATTTATTTCCATTGTCACCTGAAATTATAGAAAAAAATACAAAGAAAGTATAAACGAAAATAAGATAAGAAAATAAATCCCAGTGGGCAAAGATTTGTTCAAAGTCCGCAGTAAAGGCGCTTGAATAACGTCTTTGACGTTGTTCTAACGTCTTTACTGCGGACTTTGAACAAATCTTAGCCCACTAGGGTATTGTTCAATGTCAAAGTAGTGGAAAACAAAATGGCGTATCAGGAAATCGGTAGTGAAAATAAAGTTTGTAAAATTAAAACCTATTGGGACGATATTTATTAAAAACAGAGTTACTCAGTGAGCAAAAACTTGTTCAAAGTCCACAGTAAAGACGTTAGAACAGCGTAACCAATGTAGTAGCTTCATTTAGAATTCATGGGAACGAATCCGCCTAGTGAAGACCCACCTTTATATATGGTATGTATACAGAGCTATTCCGATGGTTTTTGCTCACTTGTCCATATTCTACAGCCTTTTACGCTGTGTGTAGTACATATTTTTCGAATTGACTCAGTGGGAAAAAACTTGTTCAAAGTCGCAGTAAAGACGCTAGAACCACGTCGAACAACTTTGAACAGGTTTTTGCAAACTAAGGATTTTGTAGCAAATAAAACTAATACATACAAATCAGTATTGAGAATGGTTGCTCAGCTATTCTTCTTGCTGGTCCATAACTTTTTGAAAATCTCTCATCTGATTTCATATTGTCATCATTGATAATTGTCCAAGTTTTGTCATTAAAACAGAATCTCCATGGTAGATTACCTGGAATTACATTGATCAAGAAGGGGTGTTATGCAAGTGGTCAAAACTAGAGCAAATAATAACTGTGAAGGAGTGATTTTTGAGCATAGCATCAGGCTAGAAAGCCTGCAAAGCTGAAAACTGTACTCCAACAACACTCGTCCACAGGCGTTGTTCTAACGTTATTTTGCTGACTTTGAGCAGGTTTTAGCCGGCTGGGTAATGATTTGATAACTATTATTATTATTATTCTAAAGGGGATCTCAACTATGTGAATTTGTTCGCACGAATTCTAAATGAAGCCATTACATTGATTGAATGTCACCTGACCGATGATGTCACTTTCAACCAATGCAATGGTTTCATTTAGAATTCGCGCAAATGAGTAGAGATCCGCTTTAAAAGTAACTAAATAATTTAAATCACATGAACATACACAAGTAATTCTACCAAACGGACCAATTAAATTTTGTATAGATCTTACCTTATTGGCTAAAACATTTTTGTCAAAAAATGATATAAAAATTATAAATTTTTGCAAACAAATAGAACACTTACCATTCTGCTTTTCAATGTGTTGACCATCAATGATAATAGATTTAGTTGGCCAACGAATAGGATGAATGATTGGTTCGTATATTACAAAACATTGAATGTTAGTTGTTAATATTTCGACTATGGATTTTGTTATGTTGATATCATATTGACTTTTTCTAAATGGTATTTTCTGTTGAATGACTTTCACACCACGCCCACCTGAAATAAAGATGGGGAAAAAATAACACCCTGGAGAAGGGAAATTAAAAAAGGATGAAAGGAAAATAAAAATGTTAACTAATAGTTATGTGTACATATCCTCTGTGCAGAAGGGTCTATCAATGACTTCTTGTTGGGTGGTGAAAAACCAATTGTAACAACTCAGTGGCCAAAGACTTGTTCAAAGTCAGCAGTAAAGATGCTAGAACAACGTTGTTCGACGTTCTTCAAGCGTCTCTACTGCGGACTTTGAACAAGTTTTTGCCCACGGATGAAGTAAAAACTTTCTTTTCCACTGCTTTAGTCCATCTTATGTATTATGTCGTGTTCGATATAAGAGGAAATAATCCCTGTGGAGGAGTATTATTTCCTCTTGTTTCGAACAATGTTTAAGTACCAGTGATTTGCTACAACAATGCTAACAGATTAATCACTGTGGAAGAGAGAAATTTGAGCAAAGTTTTTCAGATTACAAATCATGGTCAAAGATCACTCCTTCACGGTAATTATTTGTTCTTATTTCGAACACACTACACGCGTTAACTTACCTTCGAATGAAGCAGGGTTGTATACTACATAAGTGAACGTCCCTTCGTCACGTTGATCTTGTTTCTTATAATATTTAGATTTGTCATCAACTCCACTACAGCCATTTTCATTACAAACTAAAAAGTTACACAATTCTATCAACTATGGTAAGCGAGTCAAGACTCGTAAAATACCGAGTTTCTACAAGATTTCTTAAACAAACTAAATTCCCTGAGTTTTCCTTAAGTTTAAAAATTTCGCTGAGTTTTTCATGAGAACTAAGGTACCTGTAAACAGTGAATGCCCTGAGTTTTTCATGAGTACATATTACTTCAAACAAACGCCAGGGGCGTTTGCTTAAATGTTTGAGATTTGAAGGGCATTTATTCGAAGGCGTTTATTTCAAAATTTGGAAATTTAATCAAAGACTATACTCTTTTCAGTAATTTCATTGAACTACAAACACTTACAGGTTAATAATCTGGCCTCGTCAAGGCCCGAAACCTTGTTTTCAAACGGATTAAGCCTCGACGATTCTTCTGAAAAGGAAATCTGTGATTTTAACGTACTTTTTCTTAAGTTCATGGATGTAGAAAAGGGAGGGCGTCAATTCGAGTGAGGCATTTATAAGAAAACCCGCAGGTAATGGGGCATCAATTTGAGGGAAGTGTCTACTTGAGGGAGGGTGTTTGTTTAAAATAATACGGTACTGAACCTGTATTCTGATATAAAGCTAAGAAGGCAACAAGAAACTAAAAATATACATCGATGAGAATTAAAGAAATTCCATGGTTTTTTTCAGGTTTTCCCTGAGTTTTACCACAAAACGCCAGGTTCTCAAGGTTTCTTTCAAGTTCCGTAAAAACCCTGGCTTATTTACACTTCGTTCTTCTCTGTTTGTTGGAAGGTTCTTATGACCTCAGTTGTTCTAACGTTATTTTGCTGACTTTGAACAGGTTTGTGCCGGCTGGGTTGCCATTATCCCTTCAAAGAATTAAAACCACCAGGGAAGTTTGTATCTAAGTATAAGGATAATTACTGGTCAATTGTAGAGGAGGTGGGGCATTAAATTTTGATCATTAAAATACCATACACCCAAAATTATTACATCCTCCCATTTATGGATTTTTACCAAAATGTTTCCATTATAATACATGTCCTTACAATTAGCTAAGCATAAATCTAAGCAAAATGACTCTGAAAATCCACTTAAAGTTAGGCATTTGCTAAGGGACTGTCTCAAAAATAAAATCTACAGATGAGTCAATTATCTTGCAATGGATTGGTTTCTTCGTACCAAAGAAACCAATCCATTTCAAGCTCATTGACCTAACACACTTCTGCACACATTCATTTTTGTTCAATTTTGTCAATTTTAATTGATTTAACCCTAACAAAAAAGTTGGTTTTGGAGCGATATTTTGAGATGGTTTCTAAGCACATCTTCCAGCGTTAGAACTTATGCAAGGGAAAAACTTAACCTAATAACTTGTGGAAAAGAACAGTATGAGAAATAAATATATGAAAATAGATTATTTTTTTAGATTTATGGAATAAAAATGTTCAGAAAAGTGTTCACAAGTCGTCTGACAAAACAAAAAGTAACTATGAGAAGCAACCGTACCTAAGCAAAACCGTTGAATAAGCATAATTTTGAAGCTGAGATTTTAAAGTTTATCAGCATAACTTTTACAAGAAGACTTGTTACCCTGCCAGCTCGCATTAATATCTAACCAAAAGGTAGAAAAAGACATGTCAGCATGCAACGTTTTACCAAGGCTCAGAAAAAGACGAATTCAATGTACACTAGACATTTCAAGTAATGTTTGCCACTGATCGTCCTACCTGATTGTTGCTGTTTTCTTTCTTCATATTGTTCAACAGCATATATAGCAAATGTTCGTATCTTAAGGTCATTAGTCACACCACCATCATTTTCTGTTTTTGTATCCCACCACCAATGCTCTTTTCCTAAAATAATTTACGATAAACTGTTCATCTCATTGTAAATATCGTCAACAAACTCACAGCTGATTAGTTCTTCAGAATTAAGAAACCAATCAAATTTAAGATCAACTCTGACAGTGCACTTCTCTTCTGATATATTTTTGTTTATTTAGCTTTTATCACATTTTATAATTACATTTCACTTTGTATGCTACCTAGTCTGTTCAAAGTCAGATTTTTGTCAGCTGGGTATACAATATATCTATAGATAATAAAGTATATATACATGCACTAAGTTCAAGCCCCAAAATAACAGTCGGACATCACTTGTGGAGGAGTACATAATTTAGAATCTTCACTCTCTTGCAAGACTGTAATTTCAACAAGCTTGCAATTGGTTGGTTTCTTTGGTACGAAGAGTTGATTGGATGTTCGGTGCGAAGAAACCAATCAATTGCAAGATCGTTGATTCAGCACTCTTTCCCAGACAACGAATTTTGGATTACCAGGTATTTCGTTATATGTTACGTTAACATGATTTTCTTTCAATAAACGATACATTCTTCTTGGAAAATATGGATGTACTGTTCGATCATTGGATCCTATTCTTATCATCACTGGAATTCCCTAAAAACACAATTTTAACATTATTATCCTTGAACAGGATAGTTAGGTAGGGTAATATACATCCTTGAATATTACCTACCAAATGTTGCAATAAGCATGAGCGAATAATCCTGTAATGGGTGAATTTTTGAATACTATTTAAGCAAATACAGAGCAACTTCAGGACATGTAGATAAAAGGTACACTACAGTATCATACTTTGCTGACATTATGGTGAAGTCTTCTCATATAATATTATGAAAGGAATCTTCTGATCTAGCATATCAACTTATCTGCAACAGTCTTAGCCATAAATCCTTTAAATGTTAATCACAAGGGGCAAAAAGACAATGACAAAAGAATCAATATGGTTGTTAGAAGAACAAAGAAGCAGAAAGAAGCAGCTACGAGATTTTATTAATCCATCAACTTGTCACAAATCTCAAGATAGTCAGATATCACCTGTCGAGGAGGGTTTTTTTAGTACAGTTTTCAGCTGCAAGGTTATCCTGAGTTATTTTATCTAATGATTTTAGAAAACATCCAGAAGGTATTTTAATTTGAAAACCTTGAATGGAATGCTATGAAAACAGAAAAAATTCTTGTATATCACGGTATACATTTAATGAAAGATTAATGTCACAACGTTCTGGTAATTGATTAGTTTCTTTGTACTAAAAAAACCAAACAATTACAAAATTCCAAATAAATCACCCTCCACCATTGACCCTTCTCTGTGAATATTTATTCGTAAATGATAATATAAAACAGCTTACTTTCAAATTTGAGGCGTGTTTATCAGCTTGATTCTCTACTATACAGCTTTCTTGTATACATTTAATCATAGGATCTGTGTGACTAACAGAGACATCATGATGGTAAAACAGATTTGAATCTCCATAATGTTCCTTACTGAGCCATCCTGCCGCTGATATAATGGCAAGTGCTTTGTCAGGGCGATGTATCGATAACTGCCTATAGAAACAAATAGTATAGAAGTTAATACTTTCCAACATCATTGGAGCGTCCCAGGTTCAATTCCCAATGGAGATGCGATGCAGCCTGTCCTTACAGGATTAGTAAAATGAGTACCAGCATACTAGGGTAAGATCTCGAATTGACCTCGAAAAAGTGTGGTCAATCCTAATGCACAAAATCTTTCAAAGTCCACAGTAGATACTTTGGACAGATGTTTGCGCACTTTGATGTACTCTTCCCTCCTCTAACTTAAAGGAAGAATTTTTACCAATCAAGGTCCTGAAAATCGGGGAATTCGCGGAATTTATTTTCGCGTTTTAAGGTTCGAAAGTTGATTTCGCGGAATTTATTTTCATGTTTTAAGGTTCGAAGCTCAATTTCACGGAACTTATTTTCGCGTTTTGTGGTCGAAATTTACTTTGGAAGAGTATAAAAAGCAGTCAACATCTGTTGCAAAAGTTTTTTACACTACCGAACTACAAACGCATTACTGATTTACTACTTTCTTTTTAATTTCTTTCATCACCAAAACATCAAGAAAGGGGAAAAAAACATTATTGCTTTGTAAAGACACCACAGAAGTATTATTTGGTACCGTATAGCTTCTTTCAAGCAATATCTTTATAAAAAGTTTTCCTGTTTAAACTGAATAAACAAAAATGTACTTTTTTCAGTGCTTACGAACGATAACAGGAACAAAAATTCAGTTTTTTGCAGACTTCAATTTCGCGAATTGCAGGTTGAACTTCAATTTCGCAGAATTTAATTTCGGGAATCAGGGGCAAATTCGCAAAAATTTCTTCTCGCAAAAATTTCTTCCCTTAGTAGTGGTATAAGGGAACGAAAGATGAGTTTTCGAGTTCCATGTAAGCTTTTCAAGTTTCTTGGGCCACATCCCAGCTAGTAAAAACCTGTTCAAAGTCAGCAAAATACCGCTAGAACAACGTTCTTTGAACGTTGTCATAACGTTATTTTGCTGACTTTGAACAGTTTTTTGCCGGCTGGGTTAATTTTAAAGTAATAAGATAACTATTTCTTACCAAGCACCATGGCCACCCATGGAATGACCAGCAAAAACAACAACATCCACATTTGCAGGTTTAGCAAGCCATGGTGCATTTCTAGTTAAATCCCCAAGTGTTGTTAAAGCAGTCATTGATGTTAATTCACCAGGACCTTCCCAGTTATGTGCACCATGCCGCGTAGGTGCAAGAAGCCATAACTTTTCCACACCAAACATGAATGAGTTTCCTTTCTTACGTTTATAACTATCGGCTTGGTTTTGTGCTGTAACACCTGTACACGTAGTAATAAGAGAATAAAACGTTTTGTTTTAAAAATAGCATGGTTTAAAATTCTGATCTTGTCTGCTGACAGAATTTCTGGAAACAACAACATGTCCAGTACAATAACTCCCCTATCACAGGGATTGAAATACATGCCAGTCATCACTGTGGAGGAGAGATTTTTCAGAATATTTTCAAGCCCTGTTAGCATTCTATTTTTTGATATTGGATTCAAATACATCTTATTTTTTAGCATGACATCATCACAAGGGAGATAACATATTTTACAGGGTATCATAAAAATACCACATACGGTTATAGGGTATTTAGTTTATTGAGCGATGTTTGATTGAATTGAAAGTCTCAACCCACACTCAATAATTCTACCTGAGCACACTGACAAAACAAATATTAAGAAATTGGTTATCTAACTGAGATGTGAGTTGTGGTGTGGTAAAATTATAAGTAAAAAATCCATAATGGTACCTGTTCCATGCAATGACAACAATACAGGACACATGTCAAGTAAACATGATGTTAATGGTTTCACAACAGCTGCGTGTTGTATTGAGTTATCGTGATCCAAAAATGTAAACAAAAAAGATTGATCAGAATTTCGACAACGAATCTGAACATTAAATTCCTTTGAGTTAAGATTTGTTTGAAATTTTAACGTCATTGTGTATGATTCTTGACGACATCTAGAATGTATTTTTTGGTTTTCAGAGTGTAACTTTAACTTGATGCTACCAATTTGTCCAGGCTGAATGTGCACCTCTTCTTGCATTTGAACAGTCAGCTCTAGGTCTAAATTATGCTTTTTTATGATCACATTTTTAATGTTAGCAACCTTGGCCATATTCATATTTGTAACAACAATAGCAATATAAGGAGAAAATAGATTTTGATCAACAAGGTCTGGTATAAAGCTTGCTTGATGAAATATTAGTTCTTTTTTATTGTTAACTTTTACCATACATTTAACACCAATCTGTCCCTTAGTTCGAATAGGTACCTTTATGACGTGAACGCCACTAGCCAGAGACAATGGATACCTACGAATATAAAAGAGATAGTTGCTTTATATATGACTTATGTAAACTGACACAAACTCACACAAGAGTGTATAAACTTTCTTATATCTTTTGCGTTTAAGGGGTTTCAGTGTTCGAAAGAAGAGCAAATAATCACTGTGGAGAAGTGATATTTGAGCATTGCTTCAAGATAGAAAACCTGAAGCAATGCTCAAAAATCCCTCCTCCATAGTGATTATTTTGTCTTATTTCGAAAACAATCATCTGAATATTAACCTATCAAACATTGCATTAAACTTTTTTTGGAAATGTTTACTGAATTTGACAAACGCTTGACCAATGAATAAAATTTCGTTTTACCACTGACAAGCATTTTAATTGAGCAGTACAGGTAAAGGCTTTTTCTAATATCAGATATGAGTGGTGATGTGAATTAGTATCATAAAAAAGAGAAAGAAAATCAATTTTGGCTTCCATACCTGTATACAGATATCGAAATTAAACTGGATGTCCCCCTGAAACTAGAGTATTTCGAATGTTTTGATTCTGTGCATCAAATACATATTCCCATAATGGTTTGTTTAATGAAAACTGTAGAAACGGTTCAAACACAGAAATTTGTTTGATAGAACGTCGAAATGTTGGATAAATCTTATCAAATAGGACTTTTCCATCACATTGTCAAGCATAGGTTCCATTAGTGGGAAACAGATCAAACATTTTTGAGTATTCATCAAATGTGGATGAAATATTTTAATAGGTTTTCTTTTACAATATTTCAATGTAATTCAATTGTTTGGTTATGGTGCATTCTTCAAAATCAGAAAATCAAAAAATAGATACGAACCATAAGCATAAATTATCATAGGGACTTCATATTGAAGAAACCAATCCATTACAAGTTCGTTGACTTAACACACACACTTCTGTACAGATTCAATTTTGTTGAATTTTTATCAATTTTAGTTAATTTAACCCAACCAATTTTGAAGCGAGATTTTGATCAGGGGGCAATAACTCTTTCAAGTTTGCAGTAAAGACAACGTTGTTCTAGCATATCTTTACTGCAAACTTTGAACAAGCTTTTTCTACTGGGAATTTTGACATTAGATTTTTGTGCGATGTTTCAAGTGAGCAACTTAAAAAATATGTAATAATGGGTTTTCTTACCTGTCAAAATAATTATAATGTCAAATTCACATTTGGCTGCTAGGTAGCTATATGTACATGGGAGTGACTTACCAGTACTTTTGTCTATGATAAATATCACCATTCATTAATATGTCATCAACATAAAACATGTTTACACCTAAACATTGTACTTCAACTTCTCCTTCAATAACAATAAATTCATTGATTAATAAACCTTGCCATTCAGTAACCGCCATCGACTGTAATGACATCACTAAATCGTTCCAATCCACTTGCGGTGAAACAGTTATCATCCCGTTAACATCTGAATGAACAGTTGTCCATTTCACAATTGCAGATTTTAACAGTTCTGAGTATGCTTTAACTTTCTGATTCCATCTATTATCTGTTAAGTAATCATTACCAAGTGCATCTATCGGATTACCATCTATCTCTGGTTTTCCAATTTGAAATGGACCAAGAAAATACCAATCATTTTTCATAAAAACAACATTTTTGTTATTTAGTTGTTTGAATGCAAATTTTGACTTCATAGTTTCTTTGTTACTTCTACAGATGTCTGAGAGTACTGCCCACATGTATTGACGTTGTATTTTTGTTACTTTTGAATTCTTAAGTGATGAATATATACAAAATAAAACTATATCGCTCGATTTGCTTTTTTTCAACCATAACAAATATGCTACTTCTAAAGATAGACATTTGTAATTGATTATTTTGAATTCATTGACGCCATCTTTAATAAATTTTTCAACTTTTTCGTCATTCTTTTGAATCTTTGTTTCAGTAACAAGTACGATGCAGATGATGAGGATGACAATCATGAATTTAGCGGATAAAATCATTTTAATGGTTTAATTCTAAATAATGAATGCTATTATAGACAATATCATACCGATTAATATGTTCCAACGACATTCAATTCGCTGTGAGGCTGTCATTCATACATTGCCAGTATAACAAGTGAGGAATAGGTCAACTTGATCTGAGAGGAGCTGCACCCACCTCTATCCTAGCTAACAAAAGAGGAGCTGCTGGGTCAACTGACTGTCAACAGTCAAGTAACCTACGTACTTACTGATCCCCAAATTTTCTGTCAATATTACTCACTAAGGAGAATACCATACCATATTACTACAAAAACATTCCCACTAACTTTTCAATTAAATACCTATTTAATCACATAGGGTATGCGACAAAAAACTGATGCCGATCAAGTTACAGGAAGTACAGTTTATCAATCTGGTATACTTGACTGGAATGTGAGGAAATACACAAGAGTAAATGAAAAACAAAATATTTAGTAATCAGCGCATCCATAAAAAACATAATAAATAAATAAATTACAAGCTTAAAATAATACAAAATAATGTTACAAAATGTTGCATAGTTCATTTTTATCACTTATATAATCTAGTTCTGTTAAATACACTATTCCACTTAATCTACATCTACACCATATCATTTTAAAGTTGACCATGCTACATTAACACCTACAAACTCTGACGCACATTAGATTTCACTGACAATTATATGATAATAATATGTTATCGATAAACAAATCCGATTTACAATAACTATATTTCTTATTTCTGGGCAGCAAATAAAAATAAAATCTACACAGGAGAAACCAATCCATTACAAGTTTGTTGACCTAACACACTTCTGTACAGATTAATTTTTTGTTGAAATTTTAATCAATTTTAGTTGATTTGACCCTACCAAAGAAGTTGGTTTTGGAGCGAAATATTGAGATTGTTCCTAAGATCTATATTCATCCCTATTTAATTGCAACACTCTTTCAAAGTATCCTTATTACTAAAGATGGGTTGTTATGGATTTGTATCATTAAACGAGATTGAAAAACAATATACCATGGAGTGAAAATTCGCTTGTTCAAATTTAGAAGAGAAATAATTATTCTTCAGGTTGATTTACAAAGCATAATATCATGTATGAAACGATTTCAGTATGCAGTAGTCAAATAAGAGTAAATAATCACTGTGGAGGAGGGATTATCGAGCAGTTGTAGGCTACAAATTCTGAAGGTATGCTCAAACCCCCTCCTCCACAGTGATTATTTACTATTACTTCGATCACTGAAACAGTGGATTGGGTGGATTTTCTTACTTTCTTATGTAGGAAACAAATAAATAATTTTAAAAATAAATAAATAAATAAATAAATACACCTTAAATTCACACATGTCATAAACACAATTGCAGCTGGTACACAACATCAGATTAATATTAAAACAAAGTGATGTCTTGACAATGATTTCTTATTAATCCAAATGCCAGCTGTCATTATTAAAATTCATGTTTTGACAAAATAGTATTAAATATAAAAATACTATTCAAAACACAACAAAATGTTTCTTGTTACTGCACAACTTCAACTCATTCGTGCTCTGAGAAAATGCAAATTTTCCTCTTTCATATCTCGATTTGTTTGTATTTTAGCCTTATTCCATATCTTTTCGGCATAACTTTCATCAGCACGAATAAAGTTACCATACTTCTCAACTAACAAAGCAGATATTTTGTAAGCATCTCCTTCCGGTACAGTTGGAAACTTAGATTGATCTTTTGTCCATGCATCTCCGAGTGTAAATAACAACTGATTTAATCGAACATCATTAAACGGTTTCCCTTCTGACAAGTCATCTTGAATGAATTTGCTAAATAATACCCAGCGTTCAAGATAATACGATCCGATCAATCCACCCCAATTTTTATTGGCATAATCTAGAACGTTACCCTTTGGACCCCATAATGTGATCTGATTTCGTGCATTGTATTCAAGTAGTGTCTTATCCTGACTATTTCCCCCAAGTTGTCTTGCTGATTCAATCCAACTTCCAAGAAGAGAGTAAGGTTCTGTAGAAAGCAGTAAGTCCATATCACGTATGAGATCTATCATAGCAGAAGCATACTGATTGAAGTCCACAATGCTTTTGTTGTGATATGCATCCAACATACGTTGATATATAACAACACTGATATCTTCTAGCACTTGGGTTCCAAGTTTTACAAGATCATGTCTAAAATCAAAACAAAGGTTTTACTTAGTCAAACTGCATGTCATTATACACTAGGATGGTAAAATCTTTAAGTAGCCTCACTAAAATCTCAAACATTTAATAAATGCCCTAGGTGTTTGTTTGAGATTTACCATATTACTTAGAATTAGCAAAAAAAGTAAATGGGGGCAGCCAATTTTTTTTTTTTTAACTCATTCAAATTAAGAAAATAACTAATGTTAAATCATATGGATGCTTTGGCAACAAATATTCTCTGACTTAACGTTCTATGCATTCTTTCAAATAGTTAGTTGCTTTAAATACAATCTGGGATGAAGTTGTGAACTAGGATTACTGTGCATTGAAGTTCATAGGTATTATCAATCAATCAATAACAAAAGTACTTAATAGAATATGGAGAAGGGTGTTATTATCTTGTATTTGATTGGTTGTTATATACTGAAGAAGCCAATGATAGGCAGTTAATAGCCTACATTTACAGATCTCAATCTGATATTTCTCTCCACATAGTTAAGGAGGGTTTAGCAATTGGTAAAAAGAGTATAATATAGCTGGAAATATTGCTACAGGTAACACAATTAACTAGTATTATTAAGATTTCAGACATCTATGATAAAAATAAGAAACTTTGAAAGAAAAAAAAATCTAATATTTTTCGATCAATTATGACGTCATATCACTTGGGGACAATATTTGGGCTTAAAATATAGTAAAATGGCTGGGGCTCAGATCTGGAACTTCCTTAACCATGAATATGACCTCAGAATGTTAGTACTGCAAGTACTCTATATGAAACAAAGCTTGCCCTGGTCTTACCTATATCTAATATTGATGACGTCATCAGTAAAAAATGCTGATTGTGCAGATTTTGTCATCAGGGCGGAGCTCTGTTTCATATACAGTACTTGCAGTAGTATCATTTTGAAATAGAACCCATGGTTAAGGAAGTTCCAGATTTGAGCCCCAGTCGTTTTACTACATTTTGGCCTAAATATTGTCCCCAAGTGATATGACGTCATAATTGACCAAAATAAATTAGAATTTTTTTTCTTCAGAGTTTCTTATTTATTATCATAAATGTCTAAAAACTTAACGCTATGAGTTAATTGCGTTATTTGTATGAATATTTCCAGCTATCTGTACTTTTTTTTACCAATTATGAAACCCTTCTTAACTACATGGAGCTGTCTGATGAATGAACACTGACTAAAACCAAGGAAGTGGACAAAGCCGATTGGTTTAATTTTTTGTTGATGTGTTTGCAGACCGAGAGAGAATTAAAGAATGTAACAAAATGTGCATTGACTAAACAAGCAACAATATCATAGGCTAGACCAGAGTTTGAAATAAGAATAAATAATCACTGTAGAGGTGTGATTTTTGAGCATTGCCTAAAGGCTGGAAAGATCCCTCCTCCTCAGTGATTATTTATTCTTAATTTAAACACTGGTAGTCTGTTGATAGTTCCAGTGTTCATCAATTTCAAATAAACTGGAGCTACGCTTAATAAAGCAGAGCAGTGATAATTTGCTCATATTGCATATCTTCACATTGTGTTGCAGTAAACTTTACAAGGGATATCAGTGTTGAAAATAAGAGCAAATAATCACTATGAAAGAAGGATTCCTGCCTAAAATAATGCTCAATCAATGGTATGGCATTAACAGTATAATATTATTATATATAGCATCATATATCACTAATTCAATGAATTTAATAAGAAAACTGTTAAACAAAATAAAAAGGAAAGTTTAAAAGAAATAACTGCTTCAGTAGTAAAATCATCAACATTAAGGACAAAATCATCAACATTTTTTGCTTTAGAAAATTTTCTGCGGAACGGAAACAGAACGAAAAATGCGCATGCGTAGAAAGAAATTATAGAGATTCAATTGGTAGAAATCGACGTCAATTTGTACCAATGTCTATAATTTCTTCATATGCGTGCGCATTTCCGTTCCACGGAACATTTTCTGATTTTCAGCCTTAACTTTCAATCCTAAGTTTGAACAAAGCTACTACTTTATTTTGGACATTATTCATACTAAAGTTTATAAACCAACATCAAATGAAAAACCTAAGAAATGTAGTCCAAAAAATGTTTGAACTATCTAATATGGTAATAAAGGTCTTGAGGACTTCTAATATTCTATGAGAACCACCTGAGAACCCTGGATGCTCTGATGACGTTGGAACATAATAACCACTCTAATGTTATTTATTTTTCAAGCTCTTCGATGTGAGATCAACTTGTATTTTTACCTCGGAATCCTTTTAAGGCTGTTTTAATATTGGTTTTCATTAGCTTTCAATTAACATAAAAAAGACCCGTTAAAAATAAAGAAACACTATACAATGGAACGATGCAATAGGAACATTATTTTCTTTGAATGAATTCCTCTGTATTGTCATTACTTTAATGACAGAAACCTTCGTGGGAAGTAATTTTTACGAATTTTGCAGATTATGAGTGATTCCGCAAAAGTTTATTCCTGCTATTCCTCCTGTTTCTTAGCTGGTCCAACTACAAACGTTTATGCTCACAAAATTTCCTTAAATTTCCCAACCACTAATTCCATCTTCAAAAAATCTGTTTGCTAATTGACAAGCTACATATCCTTGGATCTGCATTATAAACCACTGCCTATTTGTACTTTTTCAGATCACTTACAACAGTTCAATGCAGATATATGACTTGGCAAATTCACACAACCCATAACAGCTGTATTTTTCAGCAACGGTTCATAAGCAGCTTTGAGGAATTTTGAAATATGGAACATTATTTGACGATGCGCGATAATCTCAATTAGTACAATTGCAAAAAATATATTATAGTTTATTCCCTTTCCGCAAAAATTTCTAAGTGGGTCCAACTGCGAAAATGTCTGCATAAGTTTCTTCCAACGAAACACAAATATTTTGCGTTTTTTTCTTTGTAAAAAGTCTGTCATTACAATATATTTCTAATTTACATTGGTCTACAGTAATTAATAATGTTTTAAAAACATGGTGTAGTTTTACGGCTCTTAAGTGAATACCATTATTAATATTCAATTCAAAATTGAAGAAGGAAGCTTCCCATATTCAAAATGGAGACTTCAAATTCCTAAAGGTCTAAAAATTATTAAAAAAAAAACTCTTATCATTGATTTACTTTATATATTTGTATTCTTTTTCTCTAAAACTTGAGGAAGGTAAAATGGATGTCAAATGGTTAAAAATATAGTACATCAAAAAGACTTCAAGTCTCTCCCTTATCTTTTGAGTATGATATTTGGGGGAATGTGGTCAAAACCTCATAGAATTCAAATTCTCAAAAAAAAATTTAGGTCTCCAATTTTGAAAAAAATCTCTTCATTGATACCCGTGAATCGACAAAATTGAAATTATTTAGCCAGTGGTCTTGTAACAAATTTCAAGATAGTACTACTAAAATATCGCCTCGCATGTTGGTAAAAAATTTCAAAATAGTAGCACTTTGGAAACATGATCTATTAAGAAAAGTGAGATGCCGAAGTCGACACTTGAAAAGTGATAGAAATAGTCCATATCAACATGCTCTTATTTCAACCACTGAATACCTGAATGTTTCAGATTTCTGAAAGGTAGTACTACCAACAACCATATTCTTCCATGAGGTTCTCATAGCCTTTGTTTCGTACCATATGGCAGGATGTATTTTCGTCATAATTGTTGGTCTCATCACAACAGGACGACCAGCTGTTGTTCCACCATTTTGAACTCTGGGTTGACAATTATACACAGTATTAACCAAGCTCACCCATGCTTCTAAAAGAATAAGATCAAATACATAACTTGAAATAGGTCTATGTGAGGAATGTTTTTTTACAGAAGTGTGTGATCTCTTACATAAGGCTTTAGGGTTAAAGGCCGTTTTCCACACCAGAATTCTACCAATGGAATGTCTATAATTTCTTTCTACGCGTGCGTATTTTCCTTTCCGTTTCCATTCCGTTTCTGTTCCTCAGAAACATTTCTGAAGTGGAAAACGGCCTTAATGAACTAAGCACTTACTATAATGATATTAATATTGAGTATTGACAGACCAGCTTCTCCATCTTAAATTATCATTTTCAGTAGATAGATACAGTGTTCAAATTAAGAGGAAATAATCCCTGTGGAGGAGTGATTTTCTCTTTCAAATTGTAATAATTGGGAAGTACATGGATAGTAATATCATGTAGTAAAATTCTAACTCTTCATCTTAAGTGGAATTCTCAGTCAGGACTTGGATATGTATGTATACATATATATATATGCATTTTTATATTAAATGGTTTCCACATGGTTTCTACCATCTGTTGCAAATAAAATTTAAAATAACACCAGAGAATAGAACATAATTTTTATTTTCTTTATTATGAATACCATTCTTTTACGAAAAAGTCTTCCTCTGTTGAACTGTGTCATTATATTTCTAATTCCCATTGAAACAAATTATAATGTCATAAAAATCATATAATATAATCGTATAAGCATACTAATGGTGTTAATTATGTGTTTTACAGATCTTAAGTGAAAACATTAATATTTATTTCAAAATTGAAATTCAAATTCTAAAAAAAAAAACTTGAGGAAGAAGCTTCCAAAAATACAAAGGATGCCATGTTCAAAGTCTTATAGAAAATTAGCATGTCAAAAAAATTCCAAGTCTCCCCTAAGTCTCCCCTTATCATTTGGGTATGATATTTGCCTAAATGTGGTCAAATCCTCATAGAAAATTGATTATTTTATAACTTTTAAAAATTTCGAAGTCCTTTTTCTCCCTTATCATTTGGGTCTCCACTTAGAAAAAAAATTCCTTTTTCACTGATACTTGGTCCAGAGTCTACAAAATTGAAATAAAATCGGCAAACAGTCTCGTGATATTACCGATACCAAATTTAAAGAAGATACCACACCTTTTCGATCAATTGGACCGAAAACTCAATTTAGACCCTTTTTGCCCAAAACTCTGAACCAAGTGGACGAAATCAAAAAGTTTTTGGCAAATCTTTCTAAAATATCGCCTCGCATTCTGGTACCAAATTTTAAAATTAAAAAAAGTGTGATGCCCCTGCTGCCGCTGCCACTGTTGCTGCCGCAATGTGATAGTCCAAACTTTGCTTAGTAGGCTAAAAATAAATTATTCTCACCTTTAATCTCCGCATTGATACCACCATAACGTCTTGAAACATAATCAATTCCCCATTCGGTAAGATTAAGTGGCTTATTACGCCATCCCATTTCATTCAACATTTCAAAATTTATATCATTTTGATTAATTCCTTCTGGAGTCATCCCAATACCAACAAGATTTTTGTGATATTTCACACGGGCTTTCAGTATTTCTAAATGAAATCGCAAACAATTAATGATCTTAACAAACAATCTGTGCACATTATTCTCAAGATGTCTTTATTCTCAAGGAAAGGTTTTCTTATTTTGGAACTATATTAATCACATCATGCTTATGTTCTTAAAAACTAAGAATTCTAACTTTGAAAGATCTGGGTGAACTTACAGAGCATACAAAGATGTTACTAATGCCTTTGGAACTATGAATCTTGTGGCAGAGTCCAGAGCCTTTGCAATAATTGGCTCGTGTCTTTGTCAAAAAAGAAACAATCAAACACAAATTGGCGGTAAATTATTAAAATAACATATTTTACCATTGGAAACTTTTTCAAGTTGACCTGGGTGAACTTACTGAACATACAATGAAATTACTTATGCAAAAGAAACTTTGAATCTTGTAGGAGAGTCCAAAGCCTTTGCAATAATTGGCTCGTGTCTTTGTCAAAAAAGAAACAATCAACCACAAATTGGCGGTAAATTATTAAAATAGCATATTTTACCATTGAAAACTTTTTCAAGTTGACCTGGGTGAACTTACTGAACATACAATGACATTACTTATGCAAAAGAAACTTTGAATCTTGTAGGAGAGTCCAAAGCCTTTGCAATAATTGGCTCGTGTCTTTGTAAAAAAAGAAACAATCAACCACAAATTGGCGGTAAATTATTAACATAACATATTTTACCATTAGAAACTTTTCCAAGTTGACCAAACAATCTAGTACATCCACCAAAGTTCTCAATCATACTCCAAATAAATGGATGGCCATAAAAACCTTGAGTTCTTGAATATATTGGTGAAAAATCAGAACCAACTTCCAATAATATCAATCTGCCATAAGGGATTGCTAACATTAAAAATCAAACATTTATGAATATGGCTACAGTATACTTTAAAGGAAGAAACTTTCGCAGGAAGAAACTTTCGTGGTTTGCAATTTTAAAGATAAAAAATTCAATCGTTTCGAAAAAAGTTATCGTTTTAGATTGACAACAAATGTATAAAATGTGTGATGTAAAAGAAAAGAAATGAAAAACGACAAAAAATGATTTTTTAGATTTTTTTTCGCGG
>JAULBZ010001338.1:0-22728 GCA_032360805.1 Neoturris breviconis | reverse complement strand
ATCTCCACTAATATTCATTCTTATGGAGTCAAATCTTCAGAATATGTTAGTAACAATATGAACTTTCATCTAGACTAGACTACAGAAGGGAAAATTTGAAAAAAATCATCTCAGGGTGATTTTGTAACGTCATAATTATGCTTCATATGTTATTTCAGGAAAGGTCTATTGAAATTGATTTTAAGAAAAATTTAAAAATATTATATTTTAGAGAAATTAAACACCATCAAGAATTCATATTTTTTGAAAGACCACGTGACATTATGCCACCGTTGATGCAAAAACTATACCAGAAAGGTCATACATATTTCGTAACACAAAGAAGACCCAGTACATATGAAATACCTGGTACGGACTCGGAAAAGCGCTTAAAATATATGAAACCGTTATCACAACAAGATATTATACAGCCTGTTCGTAAACCACATAGTCGTAAAACCAGTCATTCAGAAAGTGTTATGTCTGATTTCGACAAATATCCTGAAGAATTGAGAAGGCAGTTAGAATCTTTAGAGAGAATAAATGGCTATCAAAGTGGCAAGTTGTTGGCGTTACCTGATATGGGATAACAAATTGTAAAGTAAATATTATTTATATAAAAAACTATTAGAATAAAGGCGGATCTTCGTTAGGCGAATTCGTTTGCACGAATTCAAAATAAAGTTATTACATTGGTTGAAAGTGACATCACCTGTCAGGTGACGTCGCTTTCAACCAATGTAATGGCTTCATTTAGAATTCGTGCGAACGAATTCGCCTAGTAGAGATCCGCCTGAAAAGAGTTGTCATAAATTTATATAATATTGCGTGAGTTTTTTCCTTCTCCCTTTACATTACATACACAGAGAACTATTTTGCAAGCTACCAATCAATTACATATACAGAGAACTATTTTGCAAGCTACCAATCAATTACAGGAATATCAACTAAGTACTCTTCTCCTTGGATACTGTTTACATTTATATCGACCCTTAACCCAGTTGGCACACGTTGTCGGAACAACATCGAAATGACGTCAAAACGACGTCACGGCGTTGTTCTGACGTTGTGTGCCAGCAGGGAATTTATATAAATTTATCCAACAAAGAAATCTTATTTTAAAAACATTGACATTTAATTTAAGTGGTTTAAAATCAAGAATTTCCACCATGCATACGACTTTGGATCGATGTCGACAGAACGTCAAGACGATGTCGTTTTTTTGATATTTTGATCTTGATCCGTCGTCGTGTGCCCATCGAAATTATCTTATGATGGTTTATCTGTGAGTGGGTTAAATTAGTAGAAAATCTTAAATATCTAAATTTACATTTAAACACCATTTTCAACCATATTCAAGTGAATATTCTTTTGTTTCTGTAAATTGTTTACATTCCTGTGAATTATGCAAATACCAAATGTTTGATCATGATGCGCCTTAACCCTATATATGCTGGGCTTTTGGGATTCCCACCCGCCACAGTCTCCCCCCTCCATAACTTTTGAACGAATAATAGGATTGAAAGGAAACTTTGTAGAGTTATAGTCTATCACCAAAGGAACAAAATGATACCAAATATTTTTTGCTGAAGTCAGCATTTTTCTGATGACGTCATCACAATTAATTTAAAATTGCCCATTTTCTTTAAAAACAGTAGTTTCTTAGAATTTTGATTAAAAGAGTTATACAAAAGCTTTTTTCATTCTGTTTGCAGTTTTGGTAGGTATTTAAATTTTCGTTCACATAGTTTTTGATTTTTAGTAAAAATGTTAGAAAATACCAAAATTTTAATCCAAAATTTCGAACAAAAATCAGGGAAAACGGATAAATAATGCTATCGACATAGGATTTCCCACTTGAAAATAGGTGGATTCAGGTTATGACCCATATCTACTGGAGGAATGATGTTTCGTCAGTAGGTGTCAAATAGATTTATATTAAAACTAGGCAAGTTTCAGGATCGTCGCTTTCGTGGTTCGGATGTTACTATAAAAAATGTGTTAGGGGGGGGCGGGTAATCCGCCGCCTCCCCCAGCATATATAGGGTTAAGAGTAAACTTTATGTTGTGTTGCTGACACTGTACTCACGGTCCAACTGCGATGCCGGTCAGTTGTATACAAATTACTTTGACTTTTTTTTTTTGATTTGTTGTTGTGAGACAATTGCTAAAAAAATGTGTAGACTGAACAGTTTTATATTTTAGTAGGCTAGTAGATAATATTTTCTAAATTTTCAACACACTTTTCACATGGATTATATTTTTTGCTCTTTTTATATTTTAAGCAATGTTATAAGTAATATATATATTTATGTTTATGTTCTGTCTATATATTGTCCCTTGCAGCCACACGACCTCGAGTCAACGTCGAAACAGCGTCAAAACAACACAATCTCGTGTTGACGTTGTTTCAACTTTGATCCAACGTTGTGTGCCCACTGGGTGTATTTCAGTAAACGTTTTTTATAGTTAAAGTTGCTGCTTACATGGATCCTGGTGGTCAAAAACTTGTTCAAAGTCCGCAGTAAAGACGCTCGAACAACCTCAAACGACGTTGTTCTTACGTCTTTACTGCTGACTTTGAACAGTTTTTGCCCACTGGGATAGGGGTTGTTATATATAAGGTGATGGCAATAAATGTTTCAAGATTATACCCTGCTGGCTCACAACGTCGGATTAACGTTGAAATTGCGTCAAAATTAAGTTGGTGCGTCATTTTTACGTTGTTTCAACATTAATCCGACGCTGTGTGCAAGGTACTGGTATCTGATTTGCTTTAAATTAGACTCCAGCAGGAATAAAACAGAAAAATCTGAGAAATTTACCACTTCATCACTCTTCTCTTCGCCTCTCCCCTCCCCTTCCCCTCTCCCTTTCTTAATCCTTGTAAATAGTCTTCCCACTTTTATTCATGTAAACAGCTTCCTTTAAAAGATTACTGTATTCGAAAGAAATTGTTATCTGATGACAAAAGAATTTCACTTATCAATAAATCAAGCATTTGTTCTTCCCCATTGAGCCACACGACGTCGGATCAATGTCGGAAATAAGAACGGTGTCGAGGCGTGGTTTTGAAGCTGTTTCGACGTTGATACGACGTCATTTAGTAGCATTAATAATTTCAGCTGAATATGTTTTGGCATTTACCTTGTTGACCCTTTTTTATTGGCGGATTTCAAATTTTGTTCTAACGCAACGGTGAATCCTCGAAAAACCTATTTGAGGTCCCTACCACAGAATCTACTTATATACACAATTTTTTATTTCGATTATTTTTTTTATATAGAAGAAACCTGGCAAAGGGTGTACTACTGAAAGCTTCTTATTTTGGCACCGAAAAATGAGGTTTTTAGTTTATCTATTTAAAAAATGAGGTTTCTAGTTTAGTTTTTTTAGTCAATCTGTATTTAACACAAATCATTTGATAAATTTTCGTCGTGTGCGTACTTCTGATTAGAAAATCAGGGTGTGTTTTACTCTTTAACGCAGTGCTTTATTTTTGTTTTTTGTGAACGGCTAAACTTACACACTTCAGTTGTACTTTTTATTCATGTTTGACAAGAGAATAATTTCTTATCATTAAACTAGGAAAATAGTAGTAGTAAAATTTTTTGAGGATCTTGAGGATCTTGAATTTTTGAGGATCTTGGATAAAAGTGAGTTTTCTTATAAAAAAAAGTGTGTATGTCTTCTCGTGTGTCTTAAAAATAAGAATAAAAAGAAGAGCAAGCCGTAAAACATCAACTGAACGTATGAGGTTACGTTGAGAAACGGATAACCAAGACGTATTTTTACTTTGGTTAGATTACGTGTCGGCAAGATGGCATTCCTATTACACATCCTATTACTCATTTTCATCTTAAAACATTTTTTGTTCCACGTGTAGAAAGAAAGTTATTTTTTTGGGAGGGGGTCGGACTAAATTTGTGCAAATGCGATAAGCAAATCCCTATTTGAAGCTAAAATATATATCGGCGAGTAAAATAAATAAAATATGATTCGATATGATATGATTATTGAATTATTGTAAGGTAATGCTTCAGTACTAGACATGAAAAGCTAGTGACATACTTATGTGGTAAGTTGGTTTAAATTATTAGACAGACAAAGAAATATTTAATCCTATTATGTATTTCAGGCTTCCATGATAATACACCTGAATCACAATGATGTATTAGGTTGCCATCCACAAACGGGTTAGAAAGGTGGTCAAGTAGATATAAATATCGTACCAAAAATGTTAGTAGACTTAGAAAATAAATTTTATCAAATTCAACAAAAATGAAACGAAACAGGAGAATATTACGTCCTTTCAACGGATTGGTTTCTTTGGTACGAAGAAAACATTTCATTGCAAGATCGATAACTCGATGATGAATTATTTGAAAAAAGCCCTGCTAATATTCTCCTAATATTGCGATCATATCTGTTGATTTCCCTTGCTGCTTACTTTTATATACCTTTTAGTGGTCGAAATAAGAGCCATTAATCACTGAGGATGAGTCATTTCTGAGCAAAACCTCAGGCTAGAAAGCTATGCTTAGAGATATCTCTTCTGCAAGGATTATTTGCTCTTTTTCAACCGCTGCCTTTCGGTTCTCCATTTCAAGATTCCAAAATTTACATCGTATGTCGATTTAAATGAATGCCAACGAAAATAAGAAGTTACTAAGGCTGATTGGTTGAATTTTTCTTTTTGAGAATTGACAGAGCTACAGTATGCAGAAACCTATCGTAGGCTATTCCTATTGTGATCCTTTCCAAAATTCTCATTTAACCCTATTCGGGTTGGGGGGAGCCATCCCCCCCCCCCCCTCTACGACATTTTATACAATAATTTTTTGGTATTAGTTCGATTGATATTTCCCTTAGTAACCGAAATTTTAACAGGTAGAAAAAAAAAATCAGTTTTTTTTTTATTATTATTTTTGCTTGAAAAACTTTGTTGAATATAGTATAGACCACAAAGGCCTAAAAAGCCCAGCCCGAATAGGGTTAAAAGCATTTTCTAGGGAAATAGTGAAACATCAGAAATGAACATTTTAAAGTTTAAATCTCATCTTTTCAAACCATTCATATAAAATATTAGCCTGTGTCGTTTTGGTGGTCCACATATATAGTAGTCACCGTGAAACGTCTCTGAAGTGACACTGTCAGGACAAAAATATTTGTCCGATTTAGAGAAGTGTCCGCCCACTGCGCAAAAAGCAAAATATTTATATTACTCCATCACCAAAAATGCTTAAGGCTTACCTTAGAGTGACATTTCTCAGAAACCCCTAGTACGTATAAAGATAGCCTGAGTTCCAGTCCCTAACTACGACAAGACGACTATAGAAAAAAAACAGCCGTGTCATCTATAAACGATAAGTATCTTACTACTACAACTTAAACTTTTCGATGAATACCAATTTTAGAGTATCAAGGTCGTATGTTTTTGTTACTTGACAAGCTTGGCTAAACTGAGAATAGGCTTTTCGTCAAAAATCAATAAATTTCTACTATAGATAGCTAAGCTAACAATATTATAATTGTGTGCTGGCAGCGTTTTCGATAATACTCGACGATTCGCTTTTGTCTACAATGCTTTCCTCGCTTTTATCAATTGATATACGACTCGGTGTACGACTTAATAAAGTCGTGAATGATTTATCACAGATATCATCAATTTGTGTCGACTCATCTTCATCAGTGACGTCAGAGAGGTTTCTTAAAAATTGCGGGTTTTCTAATGAACTTCCTATAAGCATTGACAAGGCCGATACTTTACGTGAAACCTTTCGATTGCGCATACTTTGCGCTTTCTTTTTTAATTTTGGTGATAAATCGAAACACGAGTCAGAATGATCAACTCGTTTGCCGTACGCATGGTTTTTAATTGTTAATCGATCTTCAACAATACCATGTTCTGCATAGTCGGCACCAAGTAACTCAATTTTTAACGGAACCCGTAACCCAAATATCTTGTCAATCACAGCAAGCTACAAATAAAAAATATAGTTGTATATTAAATCTAATTTGCCACATTTTACGAGTAGAGACACCTTCAGTACAAATTATCATCGATTACATTTCCATTGACGATACTCTAGGAAGTATTTCGTGAATTTCTGTAAGATAGATGGATGGATGTAAGCACAGGCATTTTAAAACTTCTGGACGGTTTGCCCTGAAATCCGCTATACAACCACGAAGTGACCCGCTGATTCTAACCGTCGCAAAAAGGTTCCTTTTCATGCCTTTTTAGGCCCAATTTTTCCTTTTGTGATGGCACCGAATAAGCGGGAAACTTTCAATGCGTTTTCGGCGTTTGGTGTATAGACGAATTTGGCGGAGAAAAACGGCCAGTTATTCTGCGTTATTTCTTCCGTACATTCAAGATGACAGACGGCAACTTTGTTGTTATCGCTCTTCCAATAAAACTGTGCTTATTTCCAGGTAATACTAGGGGGTGAGAACACGATTTGCTGAGTATTTTTTTTTTCTTCCTTTAACTTTTAGGACAAAGCTTCTTTGCTCTAAAAAAAGCCAATGAACTTTACTTCTTTTACAATTGATTCATTTGGTGGAAACTGAATGGACATTCTAACCTGTATGGTTGCGAAAGAGAGTTCTTGATAATGAACAAGGCAGCCTAATTGCAGAAGGAGAATATTCCTTCAATTTTGAAGGTTTCGACCGGTAAATGTAAACTAATATAAATATGGGGTTTCTACCGCGAAATTACTTTGACAAACAAACTGGATTTCGAGATCATAAATAGGACAAAGTAAACACAGTGGATATTATTATATGATATGTATAGGAGTGTGTAAGCTATCTAAGAATACGATCGAGGAAGATTTGTTCTGTATAGAGTATTTCATCGAGGAGTAATATGTAGAGGATGGCATCGAGGAATAACACGTATGTATCGAGGGTAAAATCAAGAAATAAAGTGTACAAAGGATGACATCGAATGTATAGTGGGTGCAACGAATAATGTATCGCAGAATAAAAATCGAAAAGTGCGATTTAAATAAATGTATAAAATGTACCATCGAGGTGTAATGTCGAGGAAGAATATTTAGAAATGTCATAGAGAATGTGTAATGGTCGATTTCAACTAGGCAATAAATCCGCTGTCTAAAACCAACGAAGTCTTTTCATTGGCAGGAATTGACGACAAAACCACATGACGTCAAATTCTACCAATGAAATGTTTTATTTTGTCTTTTGCGGTTAATTTACCTGACAAAACGTTGTAATACAAGACCATGCAATAATAGATAAACAAGCAGCAAATTGTACACCAAGTAACTTTATACTCCCTCCCTTAAGCAAACCATATTGATGACTGAATCCTTCTTGTTTATCATGCTCAGCAAATAAGCCAACAGCAAGCATGCCCCATGTACCACCAACACAATGGATGCCAATACAGCCAACTGGATCATCAATATGCATGAATTCAACTAACTCATTGCCTAACAGAAATACAAAGAAGATACCCATAGAGCAAAAAACTTGTTCAAAGTCCGCCCTAAAGACGCTAGATCAACGCCGTATGACGTTGTTGACCGTCTTTACTGCTGACTTTGAACAAGTTTTTGCTCACTGAATATGATCAACATTGTGAAGGCCATGGCATGACATCCTAAATTTTATCATCGATTATTGAAAAACCAGTACCCTCTAAAAATATAAAAAGAACAATAATATTTTACTTAAGGGGGGAGGGTGGCCGTCATAAAAGAGTTAAGCAAATATTCTCACCCCCTATTGAGACAGCAGCTCCAATAAATCCAATTAATAACGCTTCCCAAGGTCTACATATAGCACAAATTGCAGTAATTCCAACCAAACCTCCAAGTATGCCAGTTGAAAATATTGAGATGTCAAGTTTACCAAGTGTTTTTTTTCTTCGTATTCCAAAACAATATACAATGGAAAATAAACCTCCTCCGATAGAACCATTCATCGTAACCACCGCAGCACGACTCGCTAGTTTCCATTTCCCTAAAATTAGTGTTTAAGTGATTTGTAAAGTTGTAAATTGTTCGAATTTGTAATAACTTGTCATTCAGGCTTTGTGTGAAAGACTACCAAATACGGTCCCATATATTCCCCTATATGGATTGCATATTATAGGCCAATATACAGGACCGTACTATGTAGACTTTCGTGCTGTGTTGTCCACTCCCTAAATATAAAGTGTTTAAATGAAACTAAATTTAAAATTCCGAGCATACGCAAAGCACTACCGTAAAACTTCGAATATAAGCCCCTCTCCCACCGATTATAAGAAGCCCACTAAATGCTAGCACACGCAATAAGAGAGTCATTTTGCAACTGAGCAACCGTTGCTATGGTATCCAGCTTATAGATTTTTATGCATGTTACCATGGCAACGGTTGCTTAGGTGAAAAATGGCTTACTCATTGCGTGTATATATCTTTGACAAACTTACTGAACAAAATTCAAGTCTTAAAATAAACGGTTGCAATGGACTTTTTTCCACAGTGTGTTTTGGGTCCCTGTTGCTAAACATTCTTGAATAATTTTTCTTTTTTTTAACTTTTGTAAGTAATACTTTCAACATTTAAAATACTTAAAAAGTTTATCGTTCAATTGTTGCTGGGACCATTTTGGAGAAAAGTCATTATTTGACCATACTATACAGCCACCTTAATCGAATAAATAGGGTAAGCACTGGTCGTTAAATACAAAGTATAGTTCAATCATGTTACCAGTTCGTCTTGCCTTTTTGAAATACGCTCTCCGTATTTTGAAAAGGCAAGAACACCCAAAGTTTAGTAAAATTAAAAGAAAGAAGAGTAAATGTGAAGAATCACCTCCACTTATTCCAAAAGTACTTCCACAGTTGAATCCTAACCAACCCCACCAAAGCATAAATGTACCCAATATAACATTCGTTGGTGAGGCCATTGTGATTGGTTGGATCTTTTCATCAAAACGACCATATCGAGGCTTAAGCATAATGGCTGCAACAAGCGCTGCTGATCCACCAACCATGTGAACAGCTAAAATAAATGTATGTAAATCATATGTAAACATATATATGTATCGTAGCTATTCGTTGATTTACAGTAGGCGAAAAATTTGCCGCGAAAGCTAAAAGTAGGTATTCCATTGGTATATCAACTGCTGTTTTTCGCAGCAAATTTTTCGTCTACTGGAAATTAAAAGGATTCGCTGTGAAAGAATGTATGTAAACTCGTGGCTACTGAACAAAGAAGCAAAACAAGTTTAACCCTGTTCTGGGTGGGCCTTCATTAAACAAGTGGGGTGGTAAACTTACACCCACCAACCTCTATCTTAATATGGGTTTGGACGAGTGGGGTGGTAAACTTACACCAAGTGTAAGTTCCAAGAGATTTATCTCAGAGATTCCTCAAACTTAAGACGTAGGGCTTATGATCTTAGGTTTTTTGCAATTTCAATATATTCTGTCGTTTCTAGCAGCCTAGTACCCAGGCTATTGAAATAAATTAGAATTTTGGCGCAGTTTATCTTGCTAATCAAAATTTATGATTTTTTGTCTCAGTTGAAATTCCGAATTATAGATATTGATAAAAGTTAAAAAAAAAATACATTCAACCAAACTCGACTGTTATTAGAAAACGTTTAGGAGGGTAAATTGTACCAGATTGTTGGGTGAGCAACGTTGAAACAATAATAAAACAACGTCAAAACCATGCCCTATGCTCTGACGTTGTTTCGACATTGATCCGACGCCGGGTACCTGAGGGTAATTTTCTAAACATAAGTAGAAGTATGACGTAATGGACGTGGCTATGACGCAATAAGATATCATCATATGTTTATATAAAATAATATATTTATGTAAAAACCAAACCCGTAAGTCTACTATCTAACACCGTCCCTCTAATAAATGCCCCCGCCTCCTAAAAGACAAAATAAATAATAAACACCTCCCTTTAGGTAGTATCTACCACCTTTGAGCGTAATTTGACTACGATGGCGAAAACGCAACAGAAGCAGAAATACCTGAACAGCCAGCAATATCAACTCCTCCTATTTTATATATCCAACCACGTGGGTCCCATATCCAATGCGCAGGGAAACAATATGAGATTGTATTTAAAAAGGAATATGCCATATAAGCTTTTAAATCTGTTCGTTCAGCCATTGCACCTAATAAAAAATAACAATTTATAACACACGGTAATATAAATATAGGCAAAGACTTGTCCAATGTTTGCAGTAAAGACGCTATATATGGTAACATTCAGGCCACGTCTACTGTGTACTGCTTCACATAAAATAAAAATATTGAAATGTTAGAATGTACAACATCTGGCACAACGACGGTTTGACGTTAAAACTGCGGCAAAACGACGTTTTGAAGTCGTTTTGACGCTGTTTTGACGTTGATCCGACGTGGTGTGCCCAGTAGGCAAAAACTTGTTCAAAGTCAGGAGTAAAGACGGACTTTGAGCAAGTTTTTACCCACTGTGAAGCTGTGATTGATTACCTGATACGACAGTGGTTGCTGTAGTAGCAAATGATAACTGAAAGAAATATTTTGCAAAAACTGCTCCCATTTCTTCTTCATTAGCATCGGTGAAAAAGTAACCTACACCAGAGAAAAGATTTGATCGTTCATCTTGTCCGAAACTAAACGCAAATCCAAACATCCAGTACGACAACCCACCTAATATAACATCCAATGCATTCTTCACCATCACGTTTGTTTCATTCTTACGGGAGACCATCCCTACAGAATAAAATATACTTATTAACGTCACTTTGACTTCATGACGCTTTTACGTCAAGTCGATTTGACGTTGATCCAACGACGTCGTGTGCTAGTAAGAAATCTTTTTTATGGTAAATTGCAAACCTCGTTCTCTTTATGTTCATAGCAAACTTAAAGTTTACAAATTTGGAATTTGTTTTTGACAGATCTTAATAGACATGCGACTTTTGTTTAACGTCAAAAAAGCGTCGTTTTGACGTCTGCGTGGCGATGTGGTGGTATATTTGATAAGAAGAAGAAAGTAGGTAGAAAGAAGAACATTGAGTCAACAAAATTATGCAACTGAATTAGTTCTTTGTACCGAAAAAAAACAATAAATTTCAAGCTCATTGACATAACATTTGCACAAATGATTTATTCTAGCGGAAACAATTTTCAGCTTGCTACATTACCTGTCTCTAGCAAACCAAATCCACTTTGCATTGAAAATATAATGAAAGCACTGGTTAGAATCCATACCGCGTCAGCATCTGTACTCAAAGCAGTTACGCTGCCGACTGGCATGTTGCCAACTCAGATCAAATACAGAAATTGAATACAAATTATTTCGATGCTTTAGTTAACCATGTATGTCTTTTATAGGTTATAATAGGATTCATCAGTTCATTCATCAGTTAGAATCAATTATATCCAAATTTTAATTTTAAGAACAGTGTCGTTTTATTAGTAAGTAAAAATGATCTCACTCTCTGAAATAATATAAATCTAATAATTTAACTCGTCTATCCATACTCATCCCCAGCTTCTTCTATTTCTTTGCTTCATGGTCCATCTTCGTAAATAGAATAAAAATCCTGGGAAATGGGTTGCAAAAACCAAATGGTAATCCGTTGTAAAAAATATTTTTCTTTAAAAGTCTTTTTCTTGACGAAAGGATTAGCAAAAACATCATATATTTTAATCTCTTTTGAGATGATGTGGGAGTTTTAAATGAAGGTAGATTTTATGAAGCATGCAGCTGATTTTTCAATTTATTATGACTGAGTATACCAACCAAGTGTACGCGTGGCACAGCGCAATACCAGAATATTCCATATGCCTTGCTTCAAATAGCTTTTCGTATTAACTGGAATTCTGACTAAGTAAAGTTTGTTTAATTATTGATCTCTTAATTTTTTTAAATTTAGCATGAATCCTTCCATGAAGCTGTGAGCATTCTAGAACTGGAATAAGTTATATAAAGTTAGCCTACGTGAATAGACCTCCATATATCTTGGCCTATGCACGAACGACACATTTTCACTTAATAAAATCGCAGGAATACATCGCATATGTTCAAACGAATACCGACCAAAAACCGAAGAAATCGACAAAACTGATTGGCTTAATTAACTCTTTGTTTATGTTTTTGCAGACTAAGAGAGAAGCGAGACTCATAATGGAACATATGACATTTGTGTATAAACCGAGCTAAACAAGCAAAAGTCTATATCGTAAGTTATAGAAAGTACGTTTACACACTATTATATATTTTTTGTCTGTTTCTATGGACTTGGTATGGTAAAACCACATCATCGGGAATAGTTATTTTTTGCAGACATGATCATTGTTAGCTGACGCCATCTTGCTACTAATTTTTGATGAAAAGTAAGCAACTTTTGTTCTAAAGGTGATTTTTGCGTTCTGTATTTTCAAGATTCAGAAAACTGGTAACATTATATATCTTGGGGTTTTCATAAACTGATGTCATTTGGTCAAATTAGCGCCAAAGTTAGCAAAAATACCAAGATATCAAATTATCCGTCATGACGTCAATAATTGACGTCATACTGATATGACGTCATAATTATAATACCAACACAAAGATAATGATACAATTAGTTTTCGAGGAATGACCATTAACTTTTTAATAAAAAAAGCTTTATGAAAATTTCCAAAAATGTGTTAATTAGGATTAATGTGAAAAGTTTCAAGACCTTAGCATTTACACAAGAAAAGTTTTTTTTAAAAAACACTGCCACCCTGACGAAATCCGCCCCTTCAATTGAGAATCTATAAATTTCTGTAAACCATTATTTTCTTTGTTTTAGTATATTAGTTTGTAATGATAGTAAACGCATTACTTTTGTCTTTTGTTACTCGATGCCTCATAACACCTTCTAAGTGGGCAAAAACATGTTTAAAGTCTGCAATAAAGACGCTAAAACAACGTCGTTTGACGTTATTCTAGCGTCATTACTGCTGACCTTAAACAAGTTTTTGCCCACTGGATTGGATTAATGGTTGATTTTCACAAGCTAAAAAACTCGCTGCAAAAACTAAAAGAAAAATTCCATTGGGGTAAAAATTGATGCCATCTATGGACTGTCTTATTTTATCTTTCGTTAAGGTGGTAGAAATACGTAAATTAGAAATTAGAATCTTTTTTCAGCCGGCTGAAAATTATGTTCAAATGCACTCCCCCACAGGTGATTTCCGCAGTGAATTTCGAGGACTGTTTTCAAATTTTTGCTCAAACCAAGAATACTGCATTCAAAGCTTAATAAGAAATAATTCAAGCATAAGACGAGTTTAGATAAAAAATAATAATGTTGGAACTACGGTTGGTTACCCCGCTTGACTGATCGTTATTTTCCCCTTATTTTTGGCTGGTAAAAAGGATACAATAAAAAAGGGTAAAATAAAATTTGTCTGTCAGCCAATTTTGAGATTATTATTTTTACCCAAATTTGACTTGTTTTTATACCTAAAAGGTATATTTACCCTATTCAGGGATTGGACCGTATTCTCTCTTGTCTTAAAACGAGAGAAGAAGCGCTGGGATTGAGGTTGAAAGCGATGGATATATATATATATACACCTTGATGAAATCACAAAATTTGAGTACGAGCAAGGCTTTATTTCAATCAATGACCTCGATATTTCTTGAATATTTTTCTTTGAATATTCACGATTCCATTGTCTGACAAACAATACTCTATTGAATCTTAGATAAACGTGAAGGAATACTTCAACTCTTGATTATTAACACAGCTGTATTACAGGTGCATACCATACTAGGATCGCCACAATGATGACCTGGTACTCACACCTCATAATGGTAATTGTAATGAGTAAGTTCGAGAGACAAAAGTAAATATTGGTGATAGTTTCATAAATGTTTCCTTGAACGACAAAATTGAGCAGAGGATGAATAGTTTGAGAACATTTTTAGCATTGAGACAAGATAGGCAAGAAATACTTTTGACGAAAATTGTTATTTTTAATGGCTTTCAATTGATAAAGAAACCAATCAAATTCCAGCTTGTTAACTGTGATACTTATCTGCAGGTTCATCATGGTCAAACGTGATTGAATAACTTTTAATTTTAAAGTTAGAGCGTAATAAAAACACGTCGTTTGACTATGGCTTGCCTACAGGTAAGATTTTCCCTTGGAAAATTGTACAATACACGAATCTGGATCCAGGATTCAAGGAAAATATTTTTTTGTGTATGACTCACAGACACGAAAACACCTATGAATCTTTCTGTTAGACTGTAGATGTAGTTTTACCATCGGCAAAATCAGAAATAAATAGGGAAATTGGAACTTTCCTGCAGGATGTTGCTGTACAACTAATCCCATTCCCGATCTCTAAGATTTTCAACAAGTTTTACAATTTCTTGTATCCATGTTACAACTACAGTAGTACGCGCAAATTTTGACTTTATTTCATTTTTTCCTCTAATATGTGCTCACTTTTTTTAATGGCACCGATTATACACATGGGGCACAGTGGTACTCCTAGTAATACCCCTTCCTTTGTTAAAATATTAAGATTCACTAACAGAAATAATTAATTAGACTTTTAACGATTTCGCCTAATTCCGACTATTCTATAGTCTCCCGTTTTAATTCATATCAAGATATCCCTTAATTTGATTTCCATTACGCAAAACATTCCGCTAGAAAATCAATTGAAGACATTCCATTGGTAGAAACTGATATCACACGTCATGTGATGTTAATTTATACCTGTAAGCGGTGATGCGGTAAATCTTTATCCCCATAGTCTGTCTGTATATGCCATAAAAGCTTTTATTAGACGGCAAGCAACTGCAAATGACATTCCAGCACTGATAGTCTATGAAGGATTTCTTTAAGCGGTAAGCAGTGATTTTATTGTAATTGACATAAAGCACAGGTACAACCAACAGTTGTGGTGGAACACACTGCATCTTCAATTCCATCATCACAAAATTCATCAAGTTGTTAAAGCAAATTGATATACTTTTCAAGTGTTATATCGTATTTTGCCACTGTTTTTTCTCATAGCTTTTGCAGTCGTTTTTCCTCTTCTTGCCTTGCTCTCATGCGAGGATGCTCGTTAATATACATATACATATACATATATAAGGTTTTCTTGGTTTGTTTTATTTCCTTTTTTAATCTATTTCTGGTTTCACAGTACTTATTCCAATCTTCTACTGTATCAGTTTGTTAAGCTAATTTTCTTTGCTTCTCACGATGCTGTTGTAAAGATGTTGTATTTAGGTTCAACATCCACGGAGCTGGTGGTCTGGTTAATTTCACTTTTCTGAGTGGAGCATGTCGGCTAATGCATTCAGTAATCAGTTGGTTCAAAACGCTTACTTGATCTTTAGGATCATCTATTGCGAAAACAATACTTAAAGGCAATTGGTGAAAATCATTTATTTACCTGTTTAATTTCTGATAAACTTGTACCGTTGTTCAAATTTTTGTTTTCTAATGTTCAGTACAGCATGATCATCATCACTTATTTCATCAATCATAATAACGTATTTCACCGCATATAAGTCCATTGTCATGTGACTCTATTGTTCTTCTAATGTTATAGACCTATTCACAAATACATAAAGATGAGTTCTACTTAAAGCAGCCAACGCCTCATTTCCATGCATTTGTCAATAGGTCTATTAGGTCCAAAAAGCCCTTTATTGGGTCTTTTATGGGGAGAAATAACAAGGTAATTTGATACGATTGTATCATTCTGATTGGTCCCAATTGTATGTGAGTAAGAATGTTGATAGGCACTAATTTTACTGAGACTATTAGGTATCCATTGCAGTAGATCATAATCAAGTAACGTAAGTAGTAAGTGGCAGAGAGCGTTGAAATGTGTTCACACGATCGCACATTTGATTAGGGGTAAGTCTTTAGTTTATACTAAAACCTAGTGCGCTAAAGCCTATTCAAAGTCAGCAGTAAAGACGCTAGAACAACGTCGAATAACGCTGTCCTAGCGTATTTATTACGGAATTTGAACAAATTTTGCCCACGAGGGAAGGAGTTAAAATAAGTTGACATGAGACGGTATGTAATTCATTGGTTTCTTCAGTACGACGAAAAATGAGTTGACATGAAACGGAATGTAATTCAATGTTTTCTTCAGTACGACGAAAAATAAGTTAGCCTAGCACTAAGATATGGACACTAAGCAAATATGTAGCGGATTCACACTATGAAACTTCCGACGTTATTTGAATGACGTTTGACTTTGGCAAGGAACGAACTGTGCTTACCTATGACGAGGGTATTATGACAAAGTCGTAAATTGATTGGTTTATTCTGTATGAAGTAGCTACTCTCTCACATATCTTATTTACAATAACTTTAATCTCTGCCCATTGGACACACATCGTCGGATCAACCTTGAAACAACGTCAAAAAACATCACGACGCCGTTTTTACCTTGTTTCGACGTTGATGCGACGTTGTGTACCTACAGGGTGCAAAGTGGCTTTTTACGTTGGATTTAAAATTCGAGATGTGATAGTGGTTAATGACAATTTCAAAAGAGATAAAGTCGCATGTTTATAGTAGTTTTTATTAGTGTCCCGTACAGGGAAAGTTCCTTAAGCAGGTATTTTTCATGTTGTTGGAAGAGTGATTATCCGATTTAACGGATTTTAAAACTGTTAAAGTCATTGTTTCTGTATTGTTAGGGGGTCAAACGCTTTGGGACAAATTTGCAGCAATTATATTCAGTGGTTTTAAAAATTTATGGATACACAAGTTTTATTTATCCTTTTATTCCCTGCGTCTTGATATAGTTAAGGTAATTTTAAGCTAGTCGTATTGCATATGCTGTTAAGTTTGATTCAGCTAAATCATGTATTGGTAGATACATAAGGCCGAACAATTTTCGAAATTATGCGTCTTTCGTTGTATTTTCCTATTTTTATAAAAATAAAATCGTGTTTTTGTTACACGACTCATAGTTTTTTTTTACTTAAACAAAATAAACGATGGTTTTGGAAACCTTTCAACAAGCCTTGTGCAGTAAAGGATACGCCGAAAGTAGTTCTGGAAATTAGCAGAAATTATATGTGCCTGCAGAAGTGTTTTTTTACATTGGATTTAAAATTCGAAATTGATGATGGTGGACAGTTTCAAAATAGGTAAAGTCAAATGTATTCAGTTGTTTTTAACAGTCATGGGAGATAAACCAAGAGCAAAGATCATTTACTTCCAAATTGGTGAAATGGAGAACGGAAGATCTACACGTTGCTAAGTAACCCAGTGAGTACAGAACATTAGGTTAACGTCAAAACAACGTCACCACGTCATTCTGACGATGTTTCAACGCTGGTATGACGTCGTGTGCGTGCTGGAAAATGAAGTATAATATTTCCTTAAAATGATGCAACGCCCCAATGAGTATTATGATATGATAATCGATGCTGACATATGATCACTGGTATGATAACTATGATAATTAAGAACTCTGCACTGTGGTGTCTTTTTATCAAGGGTGTTGTAATATAGATATATTCTATTGAAGATGATCATTTTCTTTATTAGCTATGTTCCCGAAATAAGGAAGGTGATAAAAAAATACATGGAAGGATAAAGATTGTTGGATATTTAGTGAAACCTCAACACGTTTTCTCCATTTACATGTAAATTTCCAACACAAATTATTCCAGAAGATTTAAGCCAAGAAATGAAAACCTTCAAACTCTCATTATGTATTATGTTTTTAAGTTTAGCCCTTCTCTCTACGAGCAGATGATATTCTTCTTTATGTCGCACTCTCCTTCGCAGATGCTAGAAAGGCAAGCGAGAGCGTAAAAACGATGTACACGGGGAAGAAAACGAAAGAATCCGGGAAATTTCGGGAAAATTTCCGGATCAAATGAGAAAGTGCGAAGCGCCTCGGTGGAATGATCTAAAAGATCGCGACAAAATCCGCAAAGGCAGAATTATTATGTTGAATAATCGCATCCCGTGGCTGTTATTGTTGAAAACCATACAGAATATTACAACCAATAAAAACCGTCTTAGTCAAAATCACAGAACGGTTCCCATTGCTTAATTGAAATTCAAAATAGAACTAACCTCGTTCCCAGGGCTTCTTCTCTCTTGACGTTTAACGTTGAAATAGAACGAAATGAAACAATTTCTTTCTTCAGAATACTTTTAGCATATACAGTATTGCAGATAAATCTTCAACAAACAGAATATTATTTACGCTACCTTGACGACGAATAGCAGGTACCTAGTACAAGTGCACGACCTCGTTCCCAGGGCTTCTTGCCTTTTTGAAACATGGAAGAGCGGCTCTTCCGTGTTTCGAAAAATCAAGAAGCCCTGGGAACGAGGTTAACAAGTGCACACTATGATGGAGAATGGAGAAAAGGAGAGAACAACCTCGTACCCAGGGCTTCTTGAAAGTCAAGAAGCCCTGGGTACGATGTTGAAGGAGAGAATTGATTGATAAATAAACGCTAGAGGTAGAGAAAACAAAACTTCTGATCATGTAGCTTCGTAAATGAGAAAAAGCAGTATATCACTTAAAGATATTTGCAAGTGTTTGCATGTGTAATATTTGGTATGATTGAAGTCCAGAGGGTACTCATTTAATCAATGTCGATAAGACGTCGTGTTTTAAAAGGTTGATTAATCGTTAAGTGCCTGCAAGGAGGGATTAGAGGATCATTTTAAAATTATGATTCAAAAACAGTTATTTTGGTAGATCAAATCGTTCCCAGGGCTTCTTGTCTTTACGAAATACGGAAAGGCGAGAAGCCCTGGGAATACGGTTGACCGGAATGCACGACGCTGTCCGTTAAGGTAAGCTAATCCGATAATTTTCGCTTCAAGAAATCTGCAATGAAGAATTTTATGTCAAAGAGTTTGTACTTAAGTGAAGAAATGAAGAAACCTAAAATAATAAAATCGTTGAAATAGCCAAAACAAAAAATTAAACCAATTAGTTCGGTCGTTTCCTTCGACTTTAGTGGACATTCGTTTTAAACTTCCAGGACTTCAGTGCGTGTGTGAAGTAAGAATCAAAATGCTGCTGGGATTTGTTATTAGATCTAAGGTCTATAAACTTAAGCGGATGAGAAAACGATCGTATCAATTGCAATATTATGGGATCGTGTTATGATTTCAATCCCATTTAAAACTGGTTAACCAAGTTGAATTAGCTTAAGTCCCAGTCTCTATAAATTTAAATATGGAGATGGTATCTTAGATAATCTAATATCTCGACCAACCTCGTTCCCGGGGTTTCTTCTCTCTTTGACGTTTAATGACAAGAGAGGAGAAAAGAAGCCCTGGGACGAGGTTGAAATATCGACGTCAAATTTTCGGTATTTGAAAATACCAGGATTTTGAGTTTACTTCGCATGCGCACTGACAATCGAATGAATACCACTGAAGAACTCGACCAAACTGATTGGTTTAATCAAGGAAGTTAAAGAAAGCTTGGATCGAGTAACAAGCCCTCAACATAATGGCGAAACAATAGTATTGTTCGGAGTTGTCGTTTTTTCCCTTCTTCAACTTCCTTGGTTTAAGTTTTTGCTCATGTATAGTATTTGCTAGACTAGAGAATAGTTGGTTAGCCTGATCTACAAACAAAGGTAGAATCGAACTTGGTCTTTGAAAGAGGCCAAGTCGGTCTACGGTCTTTATCTCCGCTGCTTACCGAGAGTTAGACTGGAGTCGTTCTTTTAAATTATTAAGACGTTTCCGCGGCTATATTTTCAGAAAATCGAGTAGAATCGGCACTCAATTTCTACTTCTCAATTTCTTCTTCTTCGTACTTTCTCTCAAGAACGTCTAAAAGGCTGACCGAGAGTCTAAATCTAGACTAAGTATTTGCAAACTGAGAGATCAGGGAAGCAAAGGTCTATGTCGCAGACTATTGAACTGAATTTACACATAATTTTTCTTTGTTATTGTTTTCTATATTACGCAAGTATTACTTGTTTTTACTTTTGTTATGATGAGCCCCTGGAAAGACAAAACGCGCGTGGGAACTAAGTTAATAACCACATTGAAATGTATGTATATTGACTGTTTCTCATAAACATACCATTTTTGGAAGCGCATTGTATATATATATACATTATTGCAATTCATTAATTATCTCTTCCGCCGTTTATAATATTATGTTTATTTTTGGGATGTATCATTAACTCATCTATCAGACATGTGAAAGTTACGAACACCCTACACATAGCATGTTATCGATATTTCGATATTTCACGAGAAAAGAAATTTCCTGAGAACCTATGCTGAGAATGAAGCAAAAATTTTAGTAGTCTCTGCTACATATACCGTAATGCATCGATTAAGCGCTCGGGCGCTTACTTAATTTTCGAGCATCAAGGAGGGGAGGGGGCGCTTATTCGAGGGGGGCGCTTATTCAATCAACAAAACTTAAGGTACTTAAAAAATTTCGGGAAAATAGAAAAAACACCACAATGATATGCTCATATTATACTTTCTTTTTCTTTTTTTCTTAATCAAGTTCTACACCTTTATCGTCTGAATTCTCATCTAGCAGCAAAAAACTATATACGGATTTTTGTTTTCACTAAAAAATGTTTTAAAAAAGGTCGAATTCGAATAAGCTCCCGGGCGCTTTTACGCGTGTTACGGTTACATATACAACATATACATTGACTAAATTTCGACCAATGGGTATGGATATAGGCGTTCGAATAATGATAATCTAATAATGGACGTCATTAAATATTAATCCAATTAAAATATAATAAGACGTTATATGTTAACATTAGAATGCTAAATTCCGATTTCATTACGAATCATTACGTCAAAAAATAAATCTATCAAGACGCTGTGAAAAAAATAAACACTCATCACTATTCCCACTCATCCAGTCTCAAGAAAGAATAGGCAATTGCGACCAGTTGTGCCAAGCGCTCAAGCTCTCTCTCTCTTTACCTCACGGGCACAATAAGGGTAAGCATTTAACTCATTTACTAAAATAAAACTGTAAATTATATAAGTAGTATTTAGTGGTTCAGTGTGGCCACTATAGAAGCGTTTGAATAATCGAGTCAATGTTTTCGAAAAGAGGCGGGGATGACCATGTTTACAAAATTAAATGCTATGTTGTTTGTCAATTTGTGTTTTATTCCGCTTTATTCAGTGTCAGTCAGCTTCTTCTGTTTTTATATCGTGTGTTCTCACCATTATATTTTATAGTGAAATCAATATAAATTAGTGTATATCCGTACAAGAACAAGAGGGAAGATGAAATTTGCAATAATATTTTTAGTGATCTGCTCTTTCACCGGTGGTGAGTTTCATATTGTTTTTTGATAGTAGTATCAATATTTTAAGGGTTGCGGAGCGTGGGAGTGCCACTATGTTCGCAAGCGAAATTTTAAGACAGGCAAGCCGGCAGAGGAACACAGGAAACAGGCAGGACAGAAATTAAGGAATAGACAAGAATTTAGATCCCCAGCAAAAGGAAAGGCAAAAATAGGCAGAGGCAAGGGGCCAATGGAAAGGAATAGAGCCAAGGCCCCAGAAAAAGGCAGGCAAAGAAAGATCCCTCGGCAGAAGGCAAGCGTGCAGGGGAAAGGCCACCAGACAAGGACCACAGGCAACCAGCAAAGGAAAAAAACCCAGCAGAGGAAAGGCAAAGGACCAGCACGACCAGCAAGGAATGGCAGAGGCAAATGGGCAAAGGAAATGCAACAGAGCCCAAGGTAACAGACAAGGACCACATGTAAACGGCAAAGGAAAGAACCCCAACAGAGTAGCAACGGTGCAAGAAGAATAGCAACAACATATAAATTAACAGTATGATTTAAGTGTTTAGGGCTTCTTTATATGGAGCTCAATATATGAAACACCAACCTCGTTCCCAGGGCTTCTTGCCTTTTCGAACACGGAAGAGCGGCAAAGAAAGCCCCGGTCGATTCTGCAAATTGATTGGCTCTGAGATTCTAATATTTTCGAGGGCCGCTTTCAAAATATTACGCGAGTTAACGAGTAAACCTTAAACAAAATTGTAAAGTTAAGAATATAGGGCCAATTTTTATAACATTGGGTGTTTATGTATAGCTATGTTTTCAAATAAAACATTTAAGATTTTTTCCTGGGAATGAAAGAATAAAATTAAACGAATACAGTTTGCTTATAATATGTTGTTTTCAGTTCCATATTATAGTTAGTCTGGCAAAACCAAACTGCTACGCAACGTCCTTTTCTCATCTTTACGTTTACAGATTTTAAAATTTATCTCTATTTCTTTTCTTTCTGTCTCGTTTTTTTCTTCGTTCTTTTTTCTTCAAAAAAATAAGAGATTCAGTTTGGTCTCCAGACTATATTGTAGTTAGCTAATTATTATAGCATGTTTTCAAACTCCAGGGCTTTCTTCGCCAGGGCTTTCTTCGCCGCTCGTCTGTGTTTAAAAAGGCAAGAAGCCCTGGAAACGAGGTTGATGAAACACGTATATTTTGTGTCGCGCATCGGATATCTTGGATAAAGATAGCAATATATCAGTTAGGAGTGATAACTCGTTTGCCATATAAATGCTCTGTCAATTTGACTGCAGAAATAGGGATGAGACAGAACATCATTTCAGCGAGTTATATTGGCTGAGTGGTACTATGTGCTACATATAAAAAGGTCCAAGTCAACGTAATTATCATCATCTTCCTTCATCAACTGAAGAAGATTGAGGTTTTTTGTAATACGTTACATATTATAGAAATATAAAAGATCGATCA